>JACXGJ010011517.1:0-11437 GCA_016801105.1 Esox niger | reverse complement strand
CTGGATGGGCATATTCCCAGGCCCCTCCAGGATTCTTGCAAAAGCAAAGAGCTGGTCGGTTCTTCCACCACCCGGACGGAATCCGCATTGTTCCACTGAACCCTCCATTCCAGCACCTTTGAGTAGACTTTCCCAGGAAGGCTGAGTTGTTTGGTACCCCTATAATTGGCACACACTCTCTGGTACCCCTTTTAGAACAGGGGAACCACCACCCCAGTCTGCCACTCCTTAAGCACTTCCCCACAACTCTGACGCAATGTTGAAGAGGGGTGCCATCCAAGATATTCCCTCCACATCCAAAGCTTTCAACATTTCTGGACAAATCTCGTCAATCCCCAGAGCTTTGCCACTGCGCAGCTGTTTAACTACCTCAGTGACTTCTGTCAAGGAGATTGACAATGCTTCCCCATCAGCCTCCAGCTCTGCCTCTACTAACATTTTCTATAATCGGGTCAAGGCGCTGTTGACGGTTGCGCAAAGCATCTCAGGAAGCCAGCGCAGTTTGAGCTATTTCCGACACGCCAAGAAGTTGGGCCACTGTCATTTTATGCAAATGGATCCGGTTAATGAAAGGCAAAATACAATTACAAAATAAGAGAACACATTTTTTTTAAATGATTTTATTTGCAACACCGATTTCATCTAAACACACCGTTTCACAATATATTTATTCTTACAAATGACTAACACATAAATTGAATGTATTTATAGTGTTGACTATAAAATTCAAGTATTTTTAGACAGTATTGTTCAGCAACTCAACAATAAAGCATAATTAACCCATTCATTCATGAATTATTTAAAGAAAGCCATTGCTTTCCCATTATTAGAAGGGACAACATGTGCAACAGTGCAAAGTACAGATATTCTGAAAATGAGTGGCGTCTAGTCACTGCATCAACAAATGGTCTACTGCATATAAAACAAGTCAGTTGTACGTAGTAGAACAACATGATTTCCCCAATATACACGCCTATTGATAACTAATCTCAAGTCATGTTGGACACAGTTGTGCTCAATAGATTGCATACCCTGGCAGAAATAGTAACATTTTGGCACTGATTTTTCTTTTATTTAAGGATAGTGATCACATGAAGTCATTTATTATCACATAGTTGTTTGGCTCCTTTAATCATGACAATAACAGATATCTGTATGTGCAGAGATACTGTATGTGCAGAGATACTGTATGTGCAGAGATACTGTATGTGCAGTCCCCGGCAGATCTATTGGTGCCTCAGATAAACATGAACCAAAAAAGGCTATCTTATTTATCTGACTGATCTTACTTTCAAAACATTTCACTTTTAACTGAGTGAAGATTAGCTGAAGGAATGAATATATTTTAAACAATAAATTACTTTAAAAACAGGCGGGGACCAAAACTTGGCACCACTGCATTTAGTTGTTTTGTGCGTCCTTACTCAGACATCACGTAGGTTTGATGAAGCAGAAGCCTTCCTCCATAAATAAACTCTTCAGATGCTTCAGTCCCTCGTCCTTGGATCATTGTTCTGCAGGTAGATCCAATGACCAACAGAGTTGTTTTATATGCCGTAGACTTTCTGTTAATGTCAATGTTACAACACATTGTTAAATATATGTTCCTGGATATAACGTCTCATTTAACTCATAAATGGGGCCAGATAATTCTGTTGTTTTGAAATGATAAATCTTGCCAAATTACTCATGATTCATGAACTCAACCACAATACACTGGTTTCTCCAAGATCCCACAAGATTGCATTCAAATGCTTTAAGCTTGTTGGATCAGGCGACTTCACGAAGCTAACAAGACACAGCCTTACCCAGGCTATCCAACCCACAGCCCTACCCAGGCTATCCAACCCACAGCCCTACCCAGGCTATCCAACCCACAGCCCTACCCAGGCTATCCAACCCACAGCCCTACCCAGGCTATCCAACCCACAGCCTTACCCAGGCTCTCCTGGGTTCTGCCAGGACTAGTAGTACAAGAAACCAGATCAATGACTCATGACTATTTGAGGTCTGCTGGATGCAGTTGAAGCTGAGATGTTTTTTTGAGTGTTCACGTCAGGTATCCATAGCATCTCCGAGTGGAAGTTGACTGAGGATCAGAGCCTTTCTGTACCATATCACATGTTGTGATCTGATCATTCTCACTGGGATTCTGTCTCAAACAGCTTTTATTATATTATTTTTCTATGGATATTGTATCTTAAATGTATTATAAAAACTCAGTCCATGCACTTCGTGATGCCTCGTGCATAAAAACAGCTCTTAGCTGTGGTATTCTGGCTATAAACCACACCCCCTTGGATGCCGGTGAGCTTTCAGGATCCAAACCACCCGGAGTATGTATATATACACAATATAAAGGGCTGTTAGATGGTTCTGTTGTCTTGTTGGATATGGAGGTCTCCGGTCAGTGTGGTAATGGCCTCCATAAGGTTGATTTGTAGCCTTCTGGCTTCTGGTCGGTCTTTCGGATTGACACATAGCATGGACTCAATCATCTTGTGCTGTAACACAACCGGATCACATAGTTCAGATTGTTGTGATCACCTAATCCAAACTGTACTTGATAAAATATTTATTTTCCAGACAGTAGTGAGGTGTATTACAACAGTTTACAACAAACTCTTTTGCCAGGCAAATCAAGAGGTTCTGTCAGCACAGTAGAAACACCTTTCTGAAAGGTTCTCTGATGTGTTTCTAAACAAATAATGTACCTCTGTGGGGAACTGCGTAACAAACCGTTGTGGGAACACCTGGCCTCGGATTCCCTCCCAGACCTGAATAAAGAATATATATTATAGAATAATGCATTGTAATACAAAAGTATACTGCATAAAAGTTGTCATATTCACCTCTGCCTTCTCCATGCCAGATAGATTCCAGAGGAGTTCAAAGTAGATCAGACCCAGAGCGAAGATGTCCACCTTTCTGTCATACGAGGTCTGGTTCTTCTGTGAACACACACTGGACATTTGTTTCACCCTTATTTTATCAGATGTTGACCAAGATAGCATCCACCTTTATTTTACAGGAACAACCAGGACGCGATTAGGATTAACTGCCTTGCTCAGAAACAAAACAGAAGACTGTTCACCTTGACAGCTCATGGATTCAATATAACAACCTTTAGGTTAGCGGACAGATGCACTCCGCTTGGCCACTACGCTGCCCCAAAACATGACATAACAAACACAGAAATTATGAACATTATTCTCACAACTTAACACCTGAATTACAACAGCCATTTCTGATGGTACCATATTTACAACAGGAATATAAAGGCAACTACAGCCATGTCTGATGGCACCTTGGTTGGGGAGAAAATCATAATATTTGGCCTCAGTGTTCATCAGCCCTCCATTCACTGTCATCATTATGCCCCTCCCTCTGCTGTATTCTAGCAGGGTTGTCTTGGGTTACCTGTTCGGGGGCCATGTAAGACTTGGTTCCGGTGCGCTTTGTTCTCTCCAGCAGGTTCTCTTCATCATCGTTATCTTCTGCCGTCACAAGTCCGAAGTCCCCAATCTTAACCTCTCCGTTCACCTTTTCGTCACCCTTTCCAAACATGATGTTAACAGGCTGGGAAAAGGGGTGGGAAACTTTTAGAGGCTTTACGAACATGTTGGGATAAAAAATATATACAGTGGATATAAAAAGTCTACACACCCCTGTTAGAATGCCATGTTTTTGTGATATAAAAGAATAATATATAGATAAATCATGTCAGAAATGTTTTCATGTGACAATTCAATTAAAAAACACACTGAAATCTTCAAGGGGAATACATTCTAAATAAAAACCTTACAATAATTGGTTGCATAAGTGTGCACACCTTCTTATGACTGGCTAATTCTGAACACAGCCACATCCCCAATCACATTCAAACTCACGTTAAATAGAAATCATTACACACCTGTCATCATTTAAAGTGACTGATTAATCACAACTAAAGTTAAGCTGTTCTAGTAGGATATTACTGACATTTCAGAGCAAAAGCCATGGTCTGCTGAGAGATTCCAAAGCATCAGAGGGATATCATTGTTGATATCAGTCAGGAGAAGGGTACAAAATAATTTCCAAAGCATCAGATATACCATGGAACACAGTGAAGACAGTCATCAAGTGAATAAAATATGGCACAACTGAGACATTACGAAGAACTGGACGTCCCTCCAAAATTGATGAAAAGACTAGAATAAAACTGAACAGGGAGGCTTCCAAGAGGCCTACAGCCACATTAAAGGAGATGCAGGAATTTCTGGCAAGTACTGGCTGTGTGCTACACGTGAAAACAATCTCCCTTATTCTTCATATAAATGGGCAATGGGGTAGGTTGAAGTTTGCAAAAACATACATCAAGTCTCCCAAAACCACGTGGGAAAATGTGTTATGGTCTGATGAAACCAAGGTTGAACCTTTAGGCCATAATTCCAAAAGGTATGTTTGGTGCAAAACCAGCACTGCACATCACCCAAAGAACACCATACCCACAGTGAAGCACGGTGGTGGCAGCATCATGCTTTGGGGCTGTTTTTCTTCAGCTAGAAACTTACTCAGGTTGCAGGGAATTATGAACAGTTCCAAATACCCGGCAATTATGGCACAAAACCTTCAGGCATACGTTAGCAAGCTGAAAATGAAGAGGAAGTTCACCTTCCAGTACGATAACGACCCAAAGGCACACATCCAAATCCACAAAAGCATTTTGGAATGGCCCAGCCAGAGCCCAGACCTGAATCCAATTGAACATCTCTGGGGTGGCCTGAAGAGGGCTGTGCAAAGGAGAAGTCCTCGCAATCTGATGGATTTGGAGCAAATATTGCCACATCAATATGTGCCATGCTAATAGACTCCTACCCAAAAGACTGAGTGCTGTAATAAAATTAAAAGGTGCTTCAACAAAGTATTAGTGTACAGGTGTGCACACTTTTGCAACCTGTTTATTTAGTAACATACCTTCAGGTCTCGGTGTATGAGTTTCTTTGAGTGGATGTAATCAACTCCCTTTACTATCTGCTGAGTGATGTGAAGGCTGTCCTCTCTGCGATTGGGAGTCCGTCGGGCATTCCTCTCATCGATCCACACCCTCAGAGTCCTTCTGTCACACAGCTCCATCTGAATGTACAGGAACTTAGAGCACGAACTGCTGCCTGAACTATAGGACCAGGACCACAGAACCAGAACTACACTTCAGAACAGTGTTGGGTCAATTGCTGAAATGCTAATGGAAAAGGTTACATGAAATCTCAGTGCCGTATTGCTAGAAGTGATATAATGTGTATGACTATGCTGTGACATAAAGAGTAATGTGTATTACTATGCTGTGACATAATGAGTAATGTGTATTACTATGCTGTGACATAAAGAGTAATGTGTATTACTAAGGCGTGACATGACGAGAAAATGTGCAATTATTTGACGGGTAATAAGGAACTATAATGTGTATTTCTATAAAGGGTCATAAGCAGAGTTACTGTGTAATACTGTGAACAATCATAAGGAGTGTTAATGGGTAAAACTATGAAGGGTCATAAGGAGTGTTACTGTGTAATACTGTGAAGGATCATAAGGAGTGTTAATGGGTAATACTATGAAGGGTCATAAGGAGTGTTACTGTGTAATACTGTGAAGGATCATAAGGAGTGTTAATGGGTAAAACTATGAAGGGTCATAAGGAGTGTTAATGGGTAATACTGTGAAGGATCATAAGGAGTGTTAATGGGTAATACTATGAAGGGTCATAAGGAGTGTTACTGTGTAATACTGTGAAGGATCATAAGGAGTGTTAATGGATAATACTATGAAGGGTCATAAGGAGTGTTACTGTGTAATACTGTGAAGGATCATAAGGAGAGTTAATGCGTAAAACTGTGAGGGTCTTGGGGGGAGTTACTGTGTAATACCTTGAAGGATCATAAGGAGTGTTAATGGATAATACTATGAAGGGTCATAAGGAGTGTTACTGTGTAATACTGTGAAGGATCATAAGGAGAGTTAATGTGTAATACCTTGAAGGATCATAAGGAGAGTTAATGAGTAAAACTGTGAGGGTCTTGAGGGGAGTTACTGTGTAATACCTTGAAGGATCATAAGGAGTGGGAAGGGTTACAAAGTGTAATTTGCATTACTGTGAAGAGCTGTAGCTCTCAAAGGTGTCACATGTGTACTCGGTGTCCTCTTCCCAGGCTGTGTAGTAACGCACTATGTTGGGGTGCTGGAGGTCTGCCAAAGCACCAATCTCCCGCTTGGCTTTCCTGACAAGAGTCAAATATCTTTGCTTAGTGGAAAAAATGTAATATCTTTGCTTAAGAGAGACTAAAATATATTTGCTTAGGAGAGTAAAATGTCTTTGCTTAGAACATACTTAAATATCTTTGGTTAGGAGAGACTAAAATGTCTTTGCTTAGGATAAAGTAAAATATTTTTGCTTGGAAGAGACTAAAATATATCAACTTAGGAGAGTAAAATGTATTTGCTTAGGAAACAGTAAAAAATCTGTCCTGAAGAGTAAAATATCTTTCTTGGGATCAGTGTGAAATAGTTTTAATGAGAACAGTAAAATATTTTCCCACAGAGCATAATTGTTACTAAGGACAGAGTGAAACACATTTCCTGAAAGACAGTGTAACATAGTTTTCCTGAGGACAGTGGCATTATGAGTGAAAGTAACAGTAGCAACATTTGTACTCACATTTTACTCCTCACTATCTTCACAGCAAAATACTTCTTCTCTAATTTCCGTATGGCCTGGTAAACTTTACCAAAGCCTCCTTTGCCAATTCGCTCGATTGACTCAAACTCGGACAAAAACCTTAGATAATAAAACATTATTAAAAAAATATCCATTAACATCATGAAACTTATCAGGAGGTTAATATTGTCTAAGCAGTACAACCTGATTTGAGTAATCTTTCTACATTTCACTTTCTACATTATACCCTCAGGTAGATAAATGATAGTTATGATTAAAGTCCTGAAGTACCTCGATATAACAGGTGGATTGGACATCTCTCCACTTGACTCCCTCAAATTGTTGCTTTTTAAAACAGGATCTTCCTTTGAAAAACATAAAAAGCATAAAAGTTGAATACTGCCGTCTGGATCAAAGGTTAAACAAAGGGGGGCCACTGTGTGGGTGTGAAATTGAACTATGCGTGTGGCATATTCCAACTCCCCTTGGGACACTTTTGAAGAACGAGTCAAGGCCAGGGACGAAACATTAGACACCCGTTCTGAAACGATAAGGGTTGATTGCGTTGAATCACCTTGTTGGCTGTCAGGGACTCAAGTAAACAACATCTGGGTCACTGGTGACATGCTCAAACCGCAGAGCAACCTGTGGCCAAAGGTAATATTAACAATACGGAGGAAGTAGATTTTATTGTTGTTGTCAGCTACTCTTCTTGTGTTTTTGTGAAGACATGATTAAGTTGCGGCTGCTCCGCGTGGCGCTGCATGCTCTCCCTCTCCGGCGCGCCACCTTGTCGGTGTACTAACTGCCCGCTGGAGCAGCGGTGAACTTCGGAGGGGACAATTGCATTACCTTTTCTCAAGAGGACACCAAAAGTAGTCCTGTGATACTGTTTCAGTTTGCGCCATCACTCTACTAATTCAGCTATTGTGAGAATGAATCATATCAACATCAACTGGATTAACCTCACAATGGCTACGTGCACTGAGACAGTAGACGTACCTTTTAGACAGTAGACAAACACTGTCACCTTGTCAGCTAAGGAAAACTACATACACTGAACTGCAAGCTTCTCTCATTGACTCGAATTCAAACAGCAGCTAAACAGTGGTCGATGATTCTGTGGCTTGCTAGCAAACATCAGCTAACCGCTAGCTAACAGTGTGACATGTAATTCAACGCAGTGAAAATGAAGGCTGGTGACAGTTAAATGTGTTTTTTTGAAGTGAGTGGATGAAGTAAAGAAATGTGTAACATCTACTTCATTTGAACTACTTACTGAAAGTCAACAACCAACTGTGTCAGATTCCCACCCACGCACCGTACCTGTACGATGCGCCACTGCTGAGGGCGGGGGGCAGTGGGTCAAACCATTGTGCGGCAAAGTGCGGGAGGTCGCAATCAATTGAAACTTAAAAGTGCGTTATTAAGTGTCGATAATCAGCACGGGAGCTTTCATTGAGTCATATTAATATTATAGAAATTACATATTTCTGTAATATATTGGGGGGGACAAATCATAGTTTTTCCCTAGATAGGGGGTCATGTCTCCCCAGGATTTCCATCTATGGGCTGGAGCAGATGACAGCCGCACACCTGTTTTGAGTTAGTAATTGTGACGTCTACTTTGGGTTCTCATTTTCACCCGCACCTTATGGGTTATTGTGTCCATGTAGTTACAGACCGTGGGGTGCTGTGCTTTTGCCAGACAAAGAGAAGAGCGAGATCCTCTGTGTCTGTTGTTTTCTTACCTTTATGCAATTCCTACTCTCACACCTCATGCATCCGTTTGCTCATCTTAGACCACAGAGGAAATCATTTATTTGTTGTCCTTGTCCAATAAATCTATATATAATATCTATCCACCCCCCATCAATTGATAAAACCATATACTTGTCTTTTAAGGTTTTATTTAATGTCTAGTACGGCAAATATTAATCAATCAATCAAATGTATTTATAAAGCCCTTTTTACATCAGCATTTGTCACCAAGTGCTTTTAACAAACACCCAGCCTAAAACCCCAAGGAGCAGGCAACCACAGTATTGAAGCAGAGTGGCTAGGAAAAAGTACCTACGAGGGGCCAACATTTTGGAAGAAACCAAGACGTTTAGGAAGAAACCTAGAAATTAAGGAGAAATACCTTTTTGGTCTTGACAGGTGACATCAGGAAGTTAGCTGCTAGTCTAAACAGGATTACAGAGGACATCAGTCAAAAGTACTTGAATTTAAAATTAATCAAGTTCCTGAAAAGTAAGGGGCACTTACTTTATTTTAGGTTTCACATTCCCAGGGCTTTCTTCCTGCATGTAGAGTATAAAAAAAATGTTTTGCAGGAATGTATACATTTTCATTCACAATGCTGAACCTCAATGTGTTTATAAACAAATATTTTATATTGCACTGTAAATCCCATGTGTAGAGCCTTCTGTATAGAAAGTATGCAAAACCATAGTCAGTGCTGGTACCTTGGGCAAACTAGCATGGGATGAATACTGGTACCTTGGGCAGACTAGCATGGGATGAATCAATGAACATGATGGAGTCACTTGTGTTTTCGGTCCCTCCTGTACACTGACTGGTGGATGGTGTTGCATCCTGGGATTCCCTGGAAGAGTAAGAGCAGGACAGAGACTCAGTTGCTGCGTGTGATGTCACAGCAGACAGGAAACCAACAGTGTTTCATGGTGTTGTTTCCTGCCCCAGATAGTCTGGCTCCGTGTTCTCACCATGTGGAGGAGGTCTGAGAGGTCACATGACCATCCTCTTCTGAAACAGTCGACCTGCAAGACACCTGAATCAAAAGTACAGGGATGACTGGTTATCCAGCATACAATGAATATCAACTGAATTGTAATTAGTCGTAGTAGTGATAGTTGTAGTGGTAGTAGTGATAGTTGTAGTGGTAGTAGTGATAGTTGTAGTGGTAGTATTGATAGTAGTAGTGGTAGGACTGATAGTAGTAGTGGTAGTACTGATAGTAGTAGTGGTAGTACTGATAGTACCAGTAGTAGTACTGATAGTAGTATTAGTAGTAGTAGTATTGATTGTAGAAGAGGTAGTACTGATAGTAGTAGTGGTAGTATTAATAGTAGTAGTGGTGGTATTAGAATGTGTGATGAAGAAACAGAAGGTTGTGAAGGGGTGTCTGGTGATAGCAAACCTTCAACATGTATTATGTGAAGTAAATCAAGATTCACAAACACTGGCCTTCCTCTACAGAGAGAAACAGATGGGGTGAGGATAAGCCCCACCCACCTGAGAGAGGAACAGATGGTGTGAGGATAAGCCCCACCCACCAGAAAGAGGGACAGATGGTGTGAGGATAAGCCCCACCCACCAGAGAGAGAAACAGATGGGGTGAGGATAAGCCCCACCCACCAGAGAGAGGAACAGATGGTGTGAGGATAAGCCCCACCCACCAGAGAGAGGAACAGATGGTGTGAGGATAAGCCCCACCCACCAGAGAGAGGAACAGATGGGGTGAGGATTAGCTCCACCCACCTGCTCATGCAATGATAGGCACCAGATGAGCTGATCAAAGATTCTTTAGAACATAAAACTGTTCTGATTGGATATACTGTTTCTCATTCAAATATAATTATTCATTATACTGATTCATTATACTGTATGGGTTATGTACATACCATCCTTTACAGGAATGTTGTGTAAATGTCAGCTGGATGTCAAGACCAATCCAAGCGATAGGGTTTATATTTTGTTAATATATGTGTGAGTGCCTGCTAAGTGACAAACAGAAACGTTTAAATGTGCTGGCGCCATGTTTGGGGTCTGCATCAAACTGAAGCCACTTCATTCAGAAGTAGTTATCCTTTAAATGCTGAAGCCCACCTGGCTGTTCCAGTCGGACTGCTCCTGAAGGGCAGACCATGCCAACTGAGCCGCTTGCTGTTTGGCCTCCTTGGCCGTCTTACCCAAACCAGCTGGGTACTCTCTCTTGTCAATCACTACTTTATACACAAATCTGGGGGGGGGGGGGAGAACAGGTCATGTTTAATTAGTTGACATTCCCTCACAGTATGTTCATCTTGCTCATAGTATTGATCCGTGTCTGGTGAATTGTTTATTAAAGTTCTTCTCTTCCTATCAAGAGGGAGCGCAGGAGTGTTGTATTAAAGGAAAGCTTGGCATGGTTGTTTTACTCAGATAAAAGAGGGATGAACTTAGTGCAAATAGTTCACATAAAAACAGAGAAAATGTGTGGACTTACTGAGGGTCGTGTGATGGTCCGCGTCTCTCCACTAGCTGGAAGTCGTGGAAGAGTTTGGTTTTCTGGCAGTAGTGGTTGAGAATCCCAATAAAGTTGGTATCTTTTGCTGAAATGAAACTGTGTTGTTTTTGCCCAGGGCTCATATTCATGTTTTCAACATTGTTACTGGAAAAAAAGAACAACAAAACAACATTTAAGCTAGGCTGACAGATATGTCTTAAAATGAGGACTACATCTACATCCTGACGGCTTGACTAGAACCCGGATGTCCTGAAGACTACATGTCTTACCAGAGAGCTGCAATCGTTTGATTCAAATTCTCTTTCTGGACCCCAGTAGGAGCATCGCAGTTTTTGTCTACAGTCTTGGAAACAAAACATTTTTTAATAAAACAAATGCATTTCTTCATGAATAGACTCCCTTACCCCTGTATCTATTCTAGGACCATAGAGCTCCAGATAGTTGCCCATATCCCTGTATCTATTCTAGGACCATAGAGCTCCAGATAGTTGCCC
>JACXGJ010011516.1:0-19664 GCA_016801105.1 Esox niger | reverse complement strand
ATATATATATATATATATATATATATATATATATATATATATATATATATATATATATATATATATATATATATATATATATATATATATATATATATATATATATAATAGTAGAACAGTATAATCAGTATAAAACAAAATGAACTGGTAAAAGCTAACATTTAGCAAGGGAGAATAGTGTGTTTTGAATGCCTAAGCTTCTGTACTCAAATCTCTGGTTGCAGTCTATCGTTCGGCCTTGTGTTTTAATACCTTATAAAAATATATATTTGTCCGTCTTGATTGGTTTTTCAAAATGATTTCATTTCCATTTTTTATGTGTTTTATTGTTTTGTAATACAGGGCTCAGCTGTAAAAGAGACTTTGGTCTCTGTTGATTTCTCTGTATAGATAAAGGTAAATATATAAATACAAATGTGTTCAACTGTTTTGATGGTTACTGAAAAGTTAAGTGCACACTACATTTTATTTTCCATGGTTCGTACATAGTAGCAACGCACTACACAGGTAAACCAATACTAGGTCTTTCCCAGAAACACTGGTAACAGGAAAAGCAAGGCAATATTCGAGAGGTTCTCCCTGGTATTTAGTTTTGAGGTCAAATGTGTAATGGTGTGATTGCTTTACTGTAAATAAGAGAGTCTATCCCCAGGTAAGCTGTACATCATCGTTGTCAGCTGAAATGAGTATCATTACTTTGAGTTTGGCCACAGTATAGTTGTAATAGCTATTGTATTGGAGGTTTGTTGTATTGGTTCAGCATTGTTGTAGCTAGGCCCACATAGGATTGTCTCTGCAGTGCTGTGGAATGTAATGCAGGCATGAGGAGCTTATGAGGAGTGTAAAGGGATTGAATTTGGATCACTGTGTGCACGTTATATTCACAAAATTGAATCCACTGACCATTGATAGAATGTACCATTCAACGCAGTGGTCTTGCAACACTATAATTTATTTAATGCAGACCTGTAATGAATTGTCAGTATGAGTTTTTAGGCTGCGAACATACTTTTGTGCATGTTCTAGCTGGAACTTGAAGTCATGCAGATGTGTGTGTTTCTTTAATCTAAGAATTAATCATTGGATTATAGGGGAATCCTGGTAAAACAAAAATGTAATTATTACAGTAAATATGTTTTAGACAACTATCCTTATTTACCGTTTCAAGCACTTTGGTTGAAATGATTGTATAATGTGCATTTGACACAATGTCTTGTTTAGTCAGGGTAACTGGTGTTTTCAAATAAATACTTAGAAGTAGACAAGCAACACAAATATTGGGACAGGTTCAATTTTTCACTTTTCATATGGAGATGCAAAATTGGCTCCACACCATACGGGGATGTTATCAGACAGTGTTGACTTGCCTCAGCGTTTTTTTGGGGGGTGAGCAGTGTGATAAGTAACAGAATGGGTTAGCAAGATGTATTTCGGAGGACGAGTCTTTGAGCTTGAGCATGCAGGGAGTTAACGGGATGAGGCAAGACTATAATCATGAATTGGACTTCACTTAATTTAAAGGCTAAAAAGACAGGGTGACAATTTTAAGAAAAAAAGAAAATTAACTGGTTATTGTTTACATCACTGTATTCTAGACCTTTGGTGAATCATTGTGTGGACAAAAAGGAGAAAAATGCTACTGTTGCATACATGCTAGTCATATATTTTACCAAATGAAACATTGATGTTCCCTCTAAAGCTTCCATCCTTCTTACTACAGGTTTCACAGACAATAGCACTTTGCTAGTAATTTGTTTCACCCAAGATATATTGTGTGATAAATGTTTAAAATCAAATTTGGCAAAAAGACAAAGATGGATGTGACACCCCAGGTCGCCATGGGATACACCACCAGCAGCACTTGCTGCAGTGTTATTTTTTTTCTTGTTACACATACACATACTGAATCACCTGTGTGTTCACGTGCCCTCCTCAACTACATATAACTAGGTGGCAGTGGTGGCATGATACTTCCGTGTCATTGGGCTGGTGCTGTCATTAGGGCATCATTCAATTTCAAAGAAAGTGTTTTTTAACTAATTATTTATATTTTTCAACATTATGGACCAAAGTCAGTTTAATGTATGTACCATTTTTTTATGTTCTGGCATTTTCTTACAGTCAGAAATATATGCAAAATGCCCCATAATAAACAGCTTGAGACACCTTACACCGGTATGTGCCTGGCAATATTTGTGTGGGTGTGCATTGAACTGTCAGCTGAGTGTCAGCTAGGTCCGTGTCAGGGTAGCTATGAGGTGCGGGTATGATTTAATAGGGACGAGAGGTCATTGAAGGCTGAATAAATATTTGATAGAGCAGAAAGTATACATTGGGTGGTGTTGGACAACTAGCTATCTGTTCTTTCATTCAAGATGCGCTTTAGACTGCAGTCATTGCCAACAAAACCTATGTCCATGCTTCTGTTCAGCTGCACTTTGTGACTTCAAGCCTATAGCAAACACCTGAGATTAGACTGCTTTGATGGCGTGAAGAAGACAAGACAATGTTGGAGTGGCTTTGGAACCAACTTGAATATCTTTAGTAGCCCAGACGTAGCCCAACATTTTGAGTTTATTCATTCAAATCATAACGATGAATTTAGTTTTGGCCATGGTAACAAACATACTTGGTGTCAGTTGAAATCAAGAGGTTTTATGACAATAAAAATGAATGTAGTTATTACATGTGGTTACAGGGAACAGCTTATTCTATGTTAACAAGCTTTGGATTTCAGGTTTTGGTGACAATGCTTTATAGAATATCTTTAAAAAGTTACAGGGACTCAAATGTTTTGCCAGTTGGGGTGATTTCTCGCACATTTGGCCTATTTTTAACAACAGGGTGCGGGCAAAAATGGGATTGGGCGGGCTTGATTTCCAGAATGGATTCTATAGAAAAGAAAGCATTTGGGCGTCCGTGGGTGATAAGTGTAGCTGATTATTAGCATGTCTGAAAATTATTATTGACGTCTTTGTCACAAACACTGGTGCATCAAGGGCACCTTTACAATTACTTAGAAAATATTCAGAAAAACGTAAGCAGCAAATGAAAACAATGCTAATGAAAGAATAATTGCATTACAGTAGGTTTATTATGGCTTAATGTTCCTGAAAAATCAATTTGGGATAGTACTCATCATCACCTAGACCACACCAATAATTCATGGAAGTGAGCTTATTGGCCTGGTTATACGGTAACCGGCAACAAATTTAAGCCTACTCAGCTGGACCAGACTGATATCCATGTAGCCTTTACAGGTAAGCGTCCAGGTCAAGTGTCTGGATGTGGTGAATCGTGCGTGTAACCACCAAAAACACAGGGTGAAGTTATTGGCATTCAGATACAAACATGGTTGTTTTAAGTTAAGAGGAATATTCAGGTAACTACGCCAACAGAGATTAACTACAGATCATGTGAACCCCTTTATTACTTCCTACCAGAAACATTGAGAACAACCTAATTGCCATTTGTCAACAGTTTGATAATAGGTTTGATAAACATCTTGACTATACACCGATCAGCCATAACATAAACAGAGTAAACAGCCCTGACCCATCGAGGCATGGACTCCACTAGACCTCTGAAGGTGTGCTGTGGTGGTGGCACCAAGACATTAGCAGCAGATCCTTTAAGTCCTGTAAGTTGCGAGGTCGGGCCTCCATGGATCAGACTTGTTTTTCCAGTACATTCCACAGGTGCTCGATTGGATTGAGATCTAGGGAATTAAGAGGCCAAGTCAACACCTTGAACTCGTAGTTGTGTTGCTCAAACCATTCCTGAACCATTTTTGCTTTGTGGCAGGGTGCATTATCCTGTTGAAGAGCCCAGTGCCATCAGGTAATACTGATGCTATGAAAGGGAGCACATGGTTTCCCAGCAGAACATTGCCCAAAGCATAACACTGCCTCCGTCGGCTTGCCTGTTTCCCATAGTGCATCCCGGTGCCTTGTGTTCTCCGGGAAAGTGACGCACACACACCCGGCCATCTATGTCATGTTAAGGGAAACGTGATTCATCAGACCAGGCCACCTTCTTCCAGTTCTGACGCTCACAGGCGCTTAAGACAGTGGATGGAGGTCAACATTGGCAGCCCGACGGCTCTGCGGCTACACTGCCCCATACACAAAAAACTGATCCACTGTGTTCTGACACCTTTCTGTCAGTACCAGCATTCACTTTTTCAGCAATTTGATTGACATTAGCTTGTCTATTGGATCAGACCACACGGGCCAGCCTTCACTCCCCACTTGCAGCAATGAGCCTTGGCCATCCATGACACTGCCACCAGTTCATCGCTTTTCCTTCCTAGGACCTCTTAATAGGTACTGACCACTGCGGACCAGGAATACTCCACAAGGGGTACAGTTTTGAAGATGCGCTAACCTAGTTGTTTAGCCATCACCATTTTGGTCATGTCCAAGTCGCACAGAGCCTTACATTTGCCAATTTTTCCTGCTTCTAACACATCAACTTTGAGGAGAGAATGTTCACTTGCTGCCTAATATATACCACCCACTGACCGCTGTAATGAGGACAAGATTATCAGTGTAATTCACTTCACCTGTCAGTGGTCATAATGTTATGGCTCACCTGTGTATTGGGTAAAACCTTTAAAAAAAGTATCTTGGTCTATTATATATAGATCTTGTATCTTGGTATCTTGGTCTATTATATACTATTCTATAATAATCATAATATTCATCATTGGGCAACTTGATTCCACCCAAACATTTATTTATACCAGCACAGGAGTCTTGAACCTTTTCCCATCTAAAGATCCCCACTCAACCAGTGGCAACGCTAACCCTCATTATGCTTTGACATGGGTAGGCAAGAGGGGCTAGGTGGATGCCAGGGTGTGCTGATCACAGGGAGCCACTATCCTTCGGGTACTGCATTTTGGACTCAAGTGACATGCATCTCATTGACAAACAATCGGTCAGTGCACAGGCAGCAGTCTTGTTCACAGGCAGCCGTCTCGTTCACAGGCAGCCGTCTCGCTCTCAGGCAGCCGTCTCGCTCACAGGCAGCCGTCTCGCTCACAGGCAGCCGTCTCGCTCACAGGCAGCCGTCTCGTTCACAGGCAGCCGTCTCGCTCACAGGCAGCCGTCTCGCTCACAGGCAGCCGTCTCGTTCACAGGCAGCCGTCTCGTTCACAGGCAGCCGTCTCGTTCACAGGCAGCCGTCTCGTTCACAGGCAGCCGTTTCGTTCACAGGCAGCCATCTCGTTCTGATGTCTGTCAACTCATTCCTAAATTATTCACACCCATTTTCTTTACGTATTATTTTCAGTTTTTACATTTTCAAAGTAAAACCAAAAAATGAATTTATCGATATATGCAGCCCAACTTGTTTCCAGTATATTTGAACAAACAGTAGGCAGTCCAATTATGATCCTGCAATTTTGACCATTCCGATCAGCTATTTTGTCCAAAATACAAATTAATTGTAAATGCCGGCAGAGTAACTTTTGTATGTTATTATAAAGTGCCGAATAAATACTTAAGTAACACTTGTATGTTGTTAAAGTCTATTAATTTAATGTGTTGACATAATTTTGTAAAATGCAATGACAGATTAATGCCTCAACCAACCCAGTATACCGCTAATCCCTAAGAGGCCTTATTATAAACTGGTTAACAACGCAATTAGATCTGTAAAAAGGGATGTGATATCATGCCCGCACCATACCGTGTATCACATACAACGGTGGTCATCCAATTAGCAATCATCATTTAAGCCACCCAGTTTATAAGTGCCATTGTTCCACATCAGTGGGTAGATTTTCCTATGATTTCCATGAGAGCTGATAGGGGTTAAAGGTACATGTATGATACTGTCTAACATTATTGTGTATGTATTGTAAAACTTACAAGTGACTTGAATATGGTGGTATTGGAATATTACCGTTATTTCCCCAAGAGAAATGGTTAGGAGATCTTATTTAGAAGGTGCCTGCTTGATGTATGGCCGTTGAAATTCCTCTCTATTTATCACCAGCTAATAGTAAAGGCAGGGTTTCTGGTCCTGTTGCCTGTTCAGAGATGATTAATAGCCAGAGTTGGGACTGCTGATAATGGGGCGTTGTGTAAATAATCAGTTGGGGAACAGAGGATGCCCTGTGTACTGTACCTGCCATTTCTCTGTGGCTTATGCAAACCAACGAGTGGATGTGTTCTCCCTGAGATTGTGTTGAAGAATATAGCCCGTCAACACACATTAATCAGTTATGTGTTGTCTTTTTGAGTCCCTGTATTGTGTCGGTATTATGGTCTGGTCTTATCCTATAATTAAATTAACTTGCTGTGTTTTGTTGTGAAGAATGCACTCACTCCTTAAATTCCTGAGTGAATTCTTCCAAGGTTAGTATTCTTATTAAAATGGTATGGTTGCTGGGGACAGTTAGAGAAACCACTGCTGTGTATAGAATATAGTGCATTTGAACATTTGAAATTTAAGAAGAATAAGGTTCAGCCTACATTTGTTGATACATCTGTTCATTTCAATGATTATTTTTTAGCAAACACCCCTAACTCAATATTTACTGTTAGTAGCTTCTTGCCTACCATGGACGTTCCTCCAGTGGGTGCTGTAATTCTGATCACAGCACAGTGTTGAGCCCCTAAAGCTAATTCATAAAACCCCCAACCATCATCAATTATTCCATGATGTGTTTGGCTTAGTAAACAACTAGGTTAGTTAAAGAGAAGATATGGAAGTTGCTCCAATATTCAAAAGGCAATGCTCTGAAATGGGGAAATGCTCTTTATTTGATATTTAATGAAACCCTGGCCCTTGAACATACTGATTAGAACAGACAGACAGACAGACAGACAGAGAGAGAGAGACATGCATACAAAGCTTATGACGTAGAACGTCTACAAACCCTGATAGAATGTAAAATGATAAGACAAAGATTAATCAGGTCAGAACCTTTTCCACTTGTATTTTGACCTATAATGTGTACAATTCAATTGAAAATCAAACAGAAATCTCGGAGGGGGAAAAAATGAAAAATATAAACATTACAATAACCTGGTTGCATAAGTGTGCTTATAACTAGGAATGTGGCTGTGTTCAGAATTAACTAATCACATTCATACTCATGTTAAATAGAAATCATTACACACCTGCCATCAATTAAAGTGACTGATTAATCACAAATAAAGTTAAGCTGTTCTAGTAGGCTTCCTGATTTTCCTGATATTTTCTTGGTTCGCCGAGTGCTTCCGAAGCTTCAGAGGGATCTCATTGTTGAAAGATATCAGTCAGGAGACAGTCATCATCAAGTGGAAAAATATGGCACAACAGAGACATTAACAAGAACTGGACGTTCCTCCAAAATGGATGAAGTCTAGAAGAAAACTGGTTAGGGAGGCTTCCAAGAGGCCTACAGCAACATTAAAGGAGCTTCAGGAATTTCTGGCAAGCACTAGCTGTGTGCTACATGTGACGACAATCTCCCATATTCTTTATATTAATGGGCTATGGGGTAGGGTGGCATGACAGAATCCTTTTCTTACAAAGAAAAACATCCAAGCCTGGCTTTGCAAAAACAAACATCAAGTTTCCTAAAAGCACGTGGGAAAATGTTATGGTCTGATGAAACCAAGGTTTAACTTTTTTGCCATAATTCCAAAAGTTATGTTTGGTGAAAAACAACACTGCACATCATCCATAGAACACCATACCCAAAGTGAAGCATGGTAGTGGCAGCATCATGCTTTGGGGCTGGTTTTCTTCAGCTGGAACCGGGGCCTTAGTCAGGGTGGAGGGAATTATGAACAGTTCCAAATACCAGGCAATTTTGACCCAAAACCTTCAGGTGTCCATTAGAAAGCTGAAGATGAAGTTCACCTTTTAGCATGACAACAACCCAAAGCACAACAATCCAAAAAGCATGGCTTCCCCAGAAGAAGATTGCTTTGGAATGCTCTTTGTTTTGCCGCTGAAAGTATAACCCAGAATATACTGTGAAGTACCCAGAAAAAAAAACATAAGTATGTATTTATAGTAGTGTTGTTGATTAGAGAAACAGGAACAGTTTCCATTTGAAGTAAGAGTCAACTCTTTAATTGTATTGCAATCATTGTTATCTATTATGTGGAGCCTCTGTACACATTACAGCTTTCTTTATGAAATATACCAAATCACATTCACTCAGAAAATATTATATTTTAGAATACAGAGTTTTACTTATACAGCTCTGGAAAACATTAAGAGACCACAGCACCTATAAGCCGATTTTTTCCAACATGTGACATCACATGCTCAGTGAAGTATTTGTGACACTTTGGATCCTGTGGTTTCAAACATACTTAAGCAAGATGGTATCTCAGCCACATCTATTCTTCCATTCCTTTTCACCAGATAGCATCTAACTGCCTGGTGCAGAGGCCAGAACATTTCCTCAGCCTGACTTGTCATGTGGACAAAAGCACTTTAGAACAGTACTATTTGTGACATCCGGACATTCCAAACACATTTCCCCTGGCCCAATGGTGACCCAGAACCACACAAATGCTGCTGACATGTCTGTGTCGCTAGGACACTTTCCATTACTTTTCTTTTCTTATATCAACTGATTAGAATGGTTTTAGAGGGATACACACAAATACGGGATCTTTACAGACATTCAAAGTTTAACTTTATTTGTAAATTGCAAAATGTATATGGCAATCTACATAAATCTTTCATTATTGCAATAGTGTGTATTGCGTTGTGTAAATGTTGTATTTTTAAGAATTTTCAGTAGATCCATATCAATGGTTTCATCATTCTTACAGATTTGGGGTCACAGAAGATGCCTCTCATTGATGATTGTTAACCCTTTTACCCCTTAGAGGCCTCCTGTTAATGGTCGGTTGAATGCTGACTTTACTACACATTAGATTACTCTGCATGACCTTGACATGTGTTCATTTAAAAATTAGTCTCAGCACGTAGCAGAGCACGAATCAGGAGTATTTGTAAGAATAGTATGTTTGGAAGGTAGAATAGGAATAGGTGGTGGACTTGTTGGTGGAGCAAGAGGGGATAGAGAAGGTGTTGATAGAGAAGGGAAAGGTGGGAAACAGAAGCACAGCATAAGAAGGCCTTTAAAGCAAGCTGAGCCACCAACTGCTTTTTCTGCACATCTTTCCTCTTATCTTAATAAATAATGAGACTGCCAAGGGCTGACAATGAAGTATTTTTGAAAATAGTTCCTAATGTATGGCTCTGAAAGGAGCAGCCAGGCATTGATGTATAGCACAAACAGGCCTGGAAACAAGTAAAATATTAATGGGCTATTTCCCCAGGAGTTAATGGGAGATTTACCTGATTGCTTTGCTGGAGGAGGCACTGGGGGGAGGGGAGAATGCATGGCTTTGGCTGGAGGAAGGTGATGGCGGCTAGGTAGCAGCAGGAGGCTACAGAATTGTCTGATGGTGATCATACAGGGTGCAGTGGCTGTCTGGTCCTCAACTCTAAAACACAACAACAGGAGACACTTTGTCTTTAATTATTATTGTAGGCCCTCCCTATAGCAAACTGCATTATTCACGCCCGTTTTTATATAGTGGTCTCTAAGATATTTTGTGACTATTTAATCCATTGGCAAACAATGCTGAAGGCCTCCCCCCAGTTTCATTATGGAGAGAACACACTGCAAAACTATGTTATCAGTACTGTTAGGCTGCCAGGAAATGACTACTAGGATACAGTCAAATGTTTCAGAATGGAGCAGTAAGTTCCAAATACCAGTAAGTGGATACTGTGCATCTGGTTTCTCACGCGAGGATAGTTACTTGGTCATTATGAACTGCCTCATATCTCGACACACCACAAGGGAGCAGCAGAGCTGTATGGGAAAAGGGCTCAAGGCATTCATGACTCAAGAGATGCTGGGGAAAGTCGCAGGGAGAAAATCTTCAGATTCTCAAACTAATTTAGATGTGATAGCAATGTTAGACGTGATAGTGTGAACAGCCTTCAATGTGAAACGTACATTGTTCAATGGCACAACAACATGTAAGTGCTACTAACCCAGCACTAGGCTACTTACATCAAATTCACAATCCTGCTGTACTTCATGTTACCGAGGGTTTTAGGACGTATATAGGGAGTGCATGTCCATCAACAACACAGGGGTAACAGATGTACGGACCACTGTTCAAACAGTGTGGTAATATGCACTGAGCATACAGTAATAGTTTAAGTGCTTGACTCTGGAGATGGGGCCTAAAACAACACTGACGTGCTGGATTAAAAAGTTCCGTTTGAAAACAGCAGTGGCATTCTAGAATGGTTTTTTGAAATGCTATTCAAGCACTGGAAAGGTCAATAGTTACAATAACTTTCTTTTGAGGAGAAAGAAAACTTTGGCTGTGCTATCACAAATTGCTTCCAGATTTCTCTCTCTCTCCTTTTCTCCCTTTTTCTTTCTTATTCTCTGCTTCCCTAAAAGTAAATTATTAACAAAATTGTGTGCTAACACTGACACGCAATTGGCAAAAATTATACATATGGACAATGAGGTGTGGCTTGTTGAATGGCAATACAGCTTTACAACTTTTCTATGGGAAATATTTCTGATTGGATTTAATTAAACACAATGAGGAAGAATCAGGAAACTTTTTTGTGAAATGTTAAAAACAAGACTTTGTTGTCATGTGGCTACTCAATGTGGTTTTAAAGGATATTCTCCATTTTCACTAATGTTACCAAATTCTGCATGTTATTAATTCAAAGCTTTCGAATTAATACTTGAAAATACCTGCACATGCTCCCGTGTCACCAGAATCAGCAATAATGCTAGCATGCAATGATGTTCTTGCGATCATGACTTCTATCTTCAATGTTCCTTTTTTTCTTTCCATGTAGTAATCTATCTATCCGTTACTTGGCTAATGTCAAAGGAGACTCTGGTGCTGTAATGTTAGGGACTGTGTTGTAGTGGTTGTTTTTCTGTGACGTTTCACAGTGTTGCTACTTTGGAAATCAGTTATACAAGGCTCAGGGCTTCATTTACTGGAGTTCAGAAGGATCTCATGTTTACACCCATAGTGTTGTCTCCCAAAGTGCTGTTTCTGTATTGGTCTGGTAGCTGTTGTTTTCCCCCCTTAATGATGCTCTTGATGCTATTTGACTGAGATTGGAAGTGCATTCTGGGGTGCTAAACAAGCACTTTCAACACTAGTGACAGTGAAATGTCTGATGTGTGTGATATGCCTGAAGAGAAGCCTATCCCTAGATGACAGTTAATGTAACAGTTCAATGTTGTTTCTGTCTTCCCTCACTTCTCCCTTAAGTCTCATTCATACTGCATGAATAAAGCTTTGACCGACTACTGACTTCACCCGCAGCGCTGAATCAATGACCAGCTATACATTTTCTTACAGGGCCTTGAGGGAAATATTGAGATAATTTTTTTTTTAATTGGCACGCTCCATATCCTTGTGTGGTTGACACTTACTGTAACTTTAACTGTCCAATATCCTGCCGGCTGTAAGGCCACAGTAGCCACAGTGAGACCCACTTCTGTTCACTCCTGCACACTGTGGCACTGATGGCTGAAATGAAAAGCAAATATTAATAATCACGCTGACTGGCCTTAAACTGGAATGCTGCTGAATTTGGGAGGCTTGGGGAGGTGTCTATTATACATTCCTCAATTAATGACATATGTTTTACTTAATGGATGTTTTCTGTTGAGGCAGATTTTGTACGTTTGACATTTGACACAGACGTCGCGTTGCTTTTAAATGAAAGCATGTTGCTAGAATTGCATTTAAAATTCAGGTATCATTTTATTTTCATATCAAATAGAAATCCAATAATCTGTGTTTAAAACCGTGGCACACAGTGATAGAACAGTACACTACTGAACCACAGTAGATGGGAACTAGTCAAAGCTGCATTTGAGAGCAATATTTTTTTGTTTAACTGATGTATTTTTTTGTGGTTATATATAAAGACATGATTCAGGCCAAATGATATAGTGTAGTAGCTCAAAGCTATAATCCATCCCTGAAAGCCAACCATGTTAGTATTGAAGTGTCCTGTCTTTATGAGAGCCAGAAAGGAGGACTCTGTAATTTCGGCCCGATGGATGGCCTTCACTTCAGTGCATTCACATTAGGAGAGCAATTACAGTGTGTGGAGATGAAAGTGTCTTAGTAAATATAAAAGAGGTGAAGTGGTGTGGCATTAATAGAGTTAACCCAGTAACAGAGCACAGCGGACAGAGCCATATTAACCAATCTGTCCCTGTCCTCTCCAACACCACTCTTAACCCTATCAGATGACCACTAACCACTATGTGTGATTATTAGTGTGTGTCCCCTTCGCTAGCAAGGATACTTATTTTTCTGTAGCGTCTGATGACAAACAATATTACAATTGGTCTTGCAGTTTTGCTGTCTGTTAAAATGGTCTTGTGTTGTACTGTTATCAGGGCCTTACTAATACTTTTAAAACCTGCCATTGCTGCATTACTCAATAAAGAATGAACAATACCTTGTATGTTCCACTTGGCAAACTCCCTTTTTCTTCTGTTTGGTGATTATGTGATAGGGGGAGGTGCAGGTTGCAGAGTAAGCCGTATGGTCTTTAATGAGATTATTCTTATTAGCATTGTTATTCAGTACACCTCTTGACAGCTGCCTTTGAAATATGGCGCTTTTGGCTTTGTAGAGGTTTGTTGATCTTTGCTATCCAGATTTAAAAGCATATTGGTATTTATGCACACCGAGCTATAATGATGTATCATACCATGTGGAGGAGGGCGGGTGGGTGTTCTCTGCTACCCATAAATAAGTTGGCAATTGGACCATCTGCTTGGCTTCTTCCCCTTCGTTTCCCTGGAGACCCCCATCTGCCTTTACATTATCAATTACAGTTCAGCCCCACCATGGCCCCTTCTTTTCCTCTCTCATCACTACTCTTCTACACTCTCTTTCTCTTCCTCTCTGTGTGTGACTGGCACCATCACAACTCCAGCAACACCCTGCAACCTCCAGGAAACACTACACCCCCATCAAAAACACAACACCCCCTCCCTCCCTCCCTCCCTCCCTCTGCCTTTTACTAAATGTGGAGCATGCTCATCTGAAAGCTGATGTCCTGTTTTCTTCTCTTCTTCTATCTGCATTCTGCTCAGTTCTGCTGTTGGTAGACAAAGGCTATGTTATCACTGGATCATATTTGATTTGGAAATTCACGCCATAGCCCTAAAATACAGTGTCCATTTGACACACTACAAAATAATTAACTGGTCCTGATAAAAAGTCAAATAAACGACATTAATGTAATGTACTGTATGCTGTGTATGCATTTTTTTCAGCATGGATTGTGTCAGCTCCCCTACACTGATTTGCCTGCTTCAGCATGGCAGACAAGATAGAAGGATGAGGAAGAGGATAATCTTGGTTGGGGGACTAAGAGAGGATCAAGGTTTTATTCTGGGGTTTCCAGGAAAGCAGAAGCAGTAGCGGTTCTCACAGTGTGACAGGTATGTGTGGGAAGAAGGGCCCTGTGTCAAGAGAACGGAGAGGTTCATTAATATGGAGACAGGTGCTCTTTTGATGAGTTCATAAGCAGTTCAGCAGCAGCCTGGAAGTAGCGCACTTTACAAGACTGTTCAAAGATCTTTGACATCTGAGGAGAGCCAGCCAAGCCAATAATCCCACTTTCAGAATGCAGGCCTTTCCTCCTAGATCAATCCCAGATCGAAACATCAAATAGAAACTGCTTTCTCTCTTTTTTAAACACCCTCCCCTCCAAAAAAATCACTTACTAGATGGTATTAGACAAGCTAGCAAAAGCGTCATTACCGCTGGGAATGAAGAGTGAAGGATGGGATAGATTCCTGCCAAATTGTGGAATATTCCCCCCCACCCCCCCCAGTTGAAGGCTCCAGTTAAGAGCACAGTGTTATTGATAAGACTGGTACTCCTGGTCCAGCGTTGTGCCCAAGAGCCCAAAGGGAAGCAATCCACAGAAGTGGGGCTTTCATGTTCATCTGTGTACCAGAACAAAGCGAGGATTAAGTTGCCCGCTTTCATCCACCGAGCGGGAGGGAGGAAGTGGGTGCGAGAAGGAAGGAGGGGGAGGTAGGGAATGTTTTAAAGCACCTCTGGGGAGGCCATGCCATGGTGCAGTAAAACCATCTCATCTCTTGAGATGCCACAGCTCTGTCACCCCAGGAGCCATCCTCTGGAATCCTACCTTCTCTGCCTGACAATAACTTGCAGTAGCAGTAGTGCTTAGCACTTACCCTACAAGAGTGTGGGAACGTTTTACACTGGTATGGTAAGATGACACACATCGATTGTATTGAATCAAAATCCTGTCATTTCTTTTTTCGAATGCACATGCGATAATGGGGCCAGCTATCAAACTCAAGAGTTGTTACAAATTAGAGCAGGACTTGAGAATGTCTCATGTTTATAAATCTAAGGTACATTTTCATCATTTTCCAAAAGCTGAAGTGGTTTGTTTTTTAATCTGGGATTATTGAATTGGATTTGTTTCTCTCTACTTTATTCAGATCATATTTGTATTCTGACAATTAGATAGCCCATTGACATCTGTCAATTCCAGAGGAAAGAAATCGGGCCTGAGTCAAATCGCAGATATGTAGGAAATCATGTTTCATCCATCTCTAAGGTTTATAAGTAGATTACCTTTTGTAATTCGTTTTGTTACCAGTCAATAAGCGTCCAATGCAAATGTGGTTCATTTGTATTTGAATTGATGTCCTGTCCCCATTAACTTATGCCTCTAATGCATTCTGGTACATTAGTAAATAGACCTGCTGGATTAATCATTAGTTCATTGGGATCATTTGCTTTCCTGGTGCTTAATCGAATCTCTGACATTGGTAATAAGGGCAAGCTTCACCTGCCTCCCTCCTCTGGACACTCAGATAACGTAGTAAGTAACTGTAATCCAACGACTTGTGGTGCTTTTCTCATAGTGTACGTTCAGAAAATGACACTATAGCAACTAGGAAAAGTCCTATGTTAACGTTCATATAAACTCATTTGATATTTGGTAGTGTTGTAGGTGGCACTGAAACTTTGATAATAGGTTTGAAACTTTCTTGCCCTTGTTCTTTGAATTCACACTTGCCCTTATCTATCTCTCTCTCATGCTTTGTGTGATAATTAATGGCTTTAATGTTTGGAGAATAAAATCCCTAAATAGGCTACATTATTTATTTAGCTCTAATTAATTTAAGTGGACATGGATAGAATTCAGCAAGGCAACAGGCTAAGGTTGCCATGCCTCCTTAGGAGCTCTCCCAACCCTGTAAACTAAAGGCTGTGTGCGGGACAGACCTTTCACCAGCCCAGTGCAGGAGGATCTTTAAATGCCAAAGCGGAACAGAATTTAGCATTTCTGGTGCTATATTTATTCACTGTTATGTTTCTGGCCTATTCTCCTTTGGTCATTAGGAACTGAGATTTGTGTTAGGTTGCATAATGAGTGTATTTGGTGGCTTTACCAAGAAACGGCAAAGCTTTGGAATGGAAATGGATAGCTGTAATGGTAGACTGACAGCTCCTCATCGGCTGGTAGTTTACTGCTGGTGGCTCTGTAGCAGAGATATATGTCATCAACCCTGATTCAGTTGTAGCTGGGATAATACATAGGCATATACCAGGAACAATGACCCATGTTTGGAATAAATGGATGCTAGCAAAGGAATGGAGGGGCTTGCTTTTAGATGGTAGTTGGGTCATAACAGTTGGTGATTATGCTTAAATTGGGGTCAAACACATACTAGCAAATGCCTTTTCAACTGGCTGCTGTGATTCCAGGCATAGTTATTCATTTTTTCACGTGAGATATGGCTATTTTATTCATTGCTCCTGTATGTGTCTAGAATATGCAGGAGCCAGGGTGGTGTGGTGTTGTCTGTGTGTGAGGGACATGAGTGGGAATACCAATACCTTGTGAACATATGTGGCCCCTGCACCCTGAGGCCTTACTTGCTCTTCTAGGACCTTAGGTTATTCATGCAACATAACCACCTCTGCTGTTGCCACCAGCCCCGTCTCATACCAAAAGACCACGTTAACCACTTCAAAATAAGTATTTGTAGCTACTGTACCTCTGAGGCAGAAACAAGCATGCAATGGCCACAACAAAAAACTTTGTTCTATTACTGCATGTTCAACAGGTGCATACTGATTCGGTTTTCATGCTTTACCAGGGAATTAGACACTGTCTAAACATTTAATATCTGCAAACTATGCCACGCTGCCTTTAGTAGCATTTGAAATCCTGTTGTTAATTTAAACATGCATCCGAAGGTACTACATTCAACCAAACCCTGGTGTGTCTACGTGGCAGGCTGTGCCCCATGTAATGCATTACTTATCACCCATAGGTCTCTGGTCACAATTAGTACAGTATATTTCACTCAGCCCTCAGTGTACTGTGGTTCCCTCCTTGGCCTCCTATCTGTTCTGCGCAGTACTCAGCCAGGCTGTGAGATGTGGGTGTTTTAATAGCAGGTAGCCATTATGCTCTGTCTTTTAATTGAACAAAAACACTGATCCCATTATGTAGCCTTAACTCATAACCTAGCTTACTCAGGCTCTCTGTGAGCTCCATTTTGGTTTCAAAGCAGCCAACAGTCTCTCAGATGTATCTATGTCCTCCTTAATGGATATGTTCGTAAACAATATAGTTAAAAACCAACACTGGCAATGGTATGTGCATGGGTGTCTGTGTGTAAGTGTGTGTGTGCATGTAGCTATAGCAGGAGCCAGGCAGGACACATGGGCCCTTAAAAAGCAAGATTAATAACCCAGCACAAATGATGTCATAGTTAAGTGTTTTCCTTTGTATTTACACATCCGCCTGTGCTGTCAGTCCTTTGCCTGCTTGTCTTTCTTTGCTGAGAAATGGAAACAGTGCATCCTGACACTAATGCATCACTGGAAATATTTGACAGCATCACTGGAAATATTTGAAAAGCCCTGCCTTGCTTTTCCTGTTACTTTTCTGGCCTGCTTGCAAAATTGAGGCATCACAAACACTCAATTTGACATTGACATAAAGGCAAAGGCGTCTTTAGTCTGCTCAATGCAAATAATGTTATTTTGTTTATTTTTTATCCCTCGTTTGATGGAAGAGCATGGTTCGGAGAGAGGAGTCTTCTTCACTCAATGCAAATTAATGAGACATTAATGAGATTAGACCTTAATTCAATGCATCCATAATTCATAATAATTGATTGTCGCTGCTTTAGAGGACTACCTTTTTCAGGAGAAAAATGATCCCATTAGTACTGGTTTAATCCAAATCTAAGCTGTCAGAACACCCAGCTCTGACTCCATTCCGACTGTGGTAATTGTCAAAAGCATTTCAGATTGATTAGTCTTACATTTGAAAGTGAGTTTTCATTCATAATTTTCCTTTTTTAAGGCCACAGAACCGGAATACCATCTCTTGGAATCATTTTATACACCACATAACTTATTCCTCATTAATAATGGTTTAAACTCTTTATTCCTTTTTTATTCTTTGTTCTGTCTGTTTGTCCAGCAGCATAAAGAAATGGTAATCTACATTTTAATTAGAAACATTTGAATGAACCCAGGAATATTTATCCCAGTAAAATCTTGCAGAATTCAGTTGGCTTTGAAAACACAACCGAGCATCTCCATGTGTTGAGGGGGTCTGTACCTGAATGGAAGAGTGTTATGTAATCACGTTATAACTAATAAACTGCGAATCTGCTGTGGAAAAGCAAAATTAGGTTGCTGATGTCAGCTTTACTTATGCTTTCCCATTCTACAGTTTTGGTAGATTTTCTGGATGAAATCTGCCAAAAATCTGTTATCCTAACATCAGAAGTACTGTGCAAAGTATAAACTTTTCTTCTTATCAAACTATATCGATGTGAAATGAATGGTTGGTCCTGACCTCTGGTATATGATTGTATGTTTCGATTTCTTTTATTATAATATTGTTAGTGGTGTAAAATGCCATACTGCTCAGAAAGATCCACAATTATGAAATCCGTAGCAGTTCACACTCAGTTCAGATCCTCTTCCTGACACTTAATGTTATGGCATACTGTGTGTTTATGTAACCTAATATTCTGGTATCTTTCAGCTATGATCAGTCATGTATCAATTTTACAAACCTAATTACATGATAAGCAATTTCCTCATTCATTGCATTTGAAAAGTAATGATGTGTGTTTGTGTGGATTGCTTCATGGGTTCCTAAAGAGCTATGTTCACCATTGCATGGCATCTCAACCAAGCAGGGTATTTTGTTGAATAAAGATTGAATTTAGTTTAGTGTGACATCTTGATTGATCAGAAACCTCATGGCTGAGGCCTCCCATCTCACCCGTCTTATTTATCCTTTGTCAAATGGGTTCAAAATCAATACAAGCCTTGTACACAACCATTTCTGCTGCAGGCACTCCAAGGAAAAAAGAGAACCGAAAAAAAGCACCTGCTCTCTGGGTGATTGTTACTAATTTTTCCTTTCAAAGATATGTGAACACAGAATAATTATTTGGTTGTATGGTTGCAGGGCATGGCAGATTATTGTACAATCCATTTAGATAACTCAGGAGAGTGGTTGGAAAATGAAATCGCCCCAAACCAGACAAGTTGAGCTGGCAAGGTGATACATCAGAGGTCTGGAAGAATCATTTGGCTTGAGGTTCCTACATGGTCCACAAAGACAGAGTATTGCTGTATTTCATCCAATTGAGAGACTCATTTTACTGTGCAGATAGGTCAAAGACAATGTCTTCAGGGTGTTAGGAGAGGTCAGGCTCTTCAGGCCAGATGATGAAAATGCCAGAAAACATTTTGTTTTTACAAAGGCTAAACATAATATGCTGCTTTATTTGCATACGTTGTTGTGAGTTGTCATCTAATGTAGGGCAAGGACTGTATTGTCCAACAAGTTTCATAATCGCATAGATGTAATCAAGTCTGCCTCGATTGTGTAATCATTATGATCTAATGGTAATGACATCTGGAACGTTATTGAGAAGATCAGTGTCTCCCATTGGTTGTTAAAGTAGCACAGTTGAGCCACAAGGAGTGTCAGAAAATTTTGTTTTCAGTCATGTATGTGCCTGTACTTTATGTTCCCATGTTATCAAAACCATTCACTTTCAGATGTGGAATTTCAAAGCTAACAGAGGTGTTATAGTGATTCTGTTTATAGATTATGCACACAAACAACTTATTTCACTTGTAGCCCAATACCTGATGATTAACATAGTTTGTTATTCTCATCTTTGAGGCCACATTTTAGATCAAAGTATTTACACAGTTTGATGACCAGTGGGTCAATGCCCACAAATGGGCGGAGTCCTGAGTCTTTAGGCAGATAAACACATTTTGGTATTCCCATTCAAACTGGAATCGTAATATCAGTGAAATTATCTTAGCACTGTAAATGCTGTAACATACACATGGATTGAAAGTTGTATTTGTTTAATATACTCAGCTCTAATTAAGTCCCACCAGTAGTTTGCTTATGAAGGCTAGTTTAAACTCCAAGCCTTGCTGTTCTGCCAAAAATATCAGGGCAAATGACAACTCTGACATGATTTTCATGATGACATATGAAATCTCTCTCTCTCTCTCTCTCTCTCTCTCTCTCTCTCTCTCTCTCTCTCTCTCTCTCTC
>JACXGJ010011515.1:0-19667 GCA_016801105.1 Esox niger | reverse complement strand
CCTACCTCTACCTCTACCCACTGCCTTTACAACAGCTGTACCCCCTACCTCTACCAACTGCCTCTACAACAGCTGTACCCCCTACCTCTACCTCTACCCACTGCCTTTACAACAGCTGTACCCCCTACCTCTACCTCTACCCACTGCCTTTACAACAGCTGTACCCCCTACCTGTACCTCTTCCCAATGTCTTTACAACTGATAGCTGTACCAATTACCTCTATCCACTACCTAAACATCTACCCCTAACCTCAACCTCAACCCACTGCCTTTGTAATAACCTCTACCTATATTTCTAGCCACTACCTCTACCCATAACCACTACACCTACCTCAACATAAAGCACTTCCCGCCTTAATTGACTCTGACTGCTGGTAAAAGGGGTTAAAGCAGGATTAGGATTAATCAGCACCAGTAGAACAGGTGTTAATCCCTTAAATAACAGTAGGCATGTACTAAGAGTGGAGGAACGTTCCAGAGCAATGTCATCACCCTGCAGGCATAAAATGTCCTCTCACTGAACACGTGCATGACAAGTGCATGTCTTACTGGCACCGCACAACATAGCTGCTTTGTGCATCCCAATGTTCTCCTGAGCAGATAGTCGGCTTCTGCTCCTGACGGCCCACAGGGCGGGAGACTGTACTGTGTGACTCGCAAACTTTATTAAAAGGCTGTTTACAGTGCTTTCCCTGGCAAGGTGCAGTGTATACTTCAACAGAGCTGAGAGGAGCCGATCCTGTTGATACTTATCACATAGAGGTATGTTAACTCATAAAACCCTGGAGAAAAACGCAGGGGGTTTGACACTCCTCCAAGGAAACACAGGAATCGTACATTCCTCTCCTTTCAGCTTTTTAATTCACACAGACACATAGACACACACACAGACACACACACAGACACATAGACACACACACAAACACATAGACACACACACAGACACATAGACACACACACAGACACAAAGACACACAGACACACACACAACACACATACCACAAACCCCTTCTTGCCACAGCACGGCCTTTTCTCATCGCATCATTGTCATCCCGTGCTTAAGACCAAATCAGCCCTGAGAACCGAGGTCCACCTCCCTCCCTCTCACTCCCCCTTCCTCCCTACAGCACCACAAAACGCTTGATTAAAGGAGTGTGAGAACAGATAACAACACCTGTGATGGAAAGTGAGCAAAGCCTCTCACGTGAATGTGTCAGCACTGTAGAACCTTATAGGGACAGTTTCCACTGCCATTACCCAACTCCAGAGGCATTCATCATCTTCTCACTGACCTCCTTTTGATTTGCCCACCTATGTGAAGCTGCCTCCAGTAAGTGGTTTGACACTAAAAGTTGAATTGATGTAGGCACTCCCAATCAGGCTTTATTTTATCTGTCCATCTGTCAGTACGTCTCTGTGACTGTCTGACTGTCTCTCTGACTGGCTCTCTAACTGTTTGTCTGACTGACCCACTAACCGACTGACTCTCCTTCAAGCCTGCTGCCAGCCACAGGAACCAGTCTGGCCCCCCGTACCAGTCTGCATTCCCAGTCTAGGAGCTGCTGCCATCTGGCTGGGCTGGTAACAGCCGGCCTCCTCTCTCCCCCGCTGGTCTGCTGAACACAGGAAGACAACCCAGGGAAGGTCAGGCCACAGGATGAACAGAGAGTGTAGTGACAATATGGAGAAACAGAGGAGGCACAGAGGCATGGAGATGGAGCCATGGAAGATGATGGGAAATAGAGAAGGGTGCTTTCTTTGGCCGCAGTACACATTGAACTCATTTCCATTAGTCTCCATGCTGCAGGCATGTTCATTTACACAGTGCTTTTCTTCATATTCTGACAGTTCCCACATGGATTGAGAGCACGCTTTTCCCACAATTCAGTACTCATTACTGTGGTCTAATTGCTATATATTATAACTCACAATTGTCTGTTGCACAAGCAACTAGTGTAACTAGTGTATGCACAAGCACAAGCCACAGTGGACTAACTAGTATAGTTCAAGCCATAGTGGTGTAACTAGTGTAGCACAGACCACAGAAGTCTAACAGGAATATAGCAGACGCCACAGTGGTCTAACTAGTGTAGTACAAGCCACAGTGGTGTAACTAGTGTAGTTCAATCCACAGTGGTCTAACTAGTATAGTTCAAGCCACTGTGGTCTAACTAGTGTAGTAAAAGCCACAGTGGTCTAACTAGTGTTGAACAAGCCACTATGGTCTAACTAGTGTAGTACAATCCACAGTGGTCTAACTAGAGTAGTACAAGCCAAAGTGGTCTAACTAGAGTAGAACAAGCCACTGTGGTCTAACTAGTGTACTACAATCCAGTGGTCTAACTAGTGTAGTACAATCCGCAGTGGTCTAACTAGTGTAGTACAAGCCACAGTGGTCTTACTAGCGTAGAACAAGATACTGTGGTCTAATTAGTGTAGTACAAGCCACAGTGGTCTAACTAGTGTAGAACAAGCCACTGTGGTCAAACTAGTGGAGTACAATCCAGTGGTCTAACTAGTGTAGAACAAGCCACTGTGGTCAAACTAGTGGAGTACAATCCAGTGGTCTAACTAGTGTAGAACAATCCACAGTGGTCTAACTAGTGTAGTACAAGCCACAGTGGTCTAACTAGTGTAGAACAAGCCACTAGTGGTCTAATTAGTGTAGTACAAGACACAGTTGTCTAAATGGAATACAGCACACCCCACAGTGGTCTATAATAAGAGCTGCTGCTCCTTGGCATTGAAAGGAGCCAGTTGAGCTGGTTCAAGCATCTGGTAAGGATACTCCCAGGACGTCTTCCTTGGGAGTTGTTCCAGGCACGTCCAGCTGGGAGGAGACCTCGGGGGTAGGCTCAGGACTAGGTGGAGAGATTATATTTCGACAGTGGCCTGAGAACGCCTCGGGATCCCCAATAATGGATAAGCGGATGAAGATGACACAGTGGTCTAACTGGAATATAGCACATGCCACAGGGGTCTAACTGGAATATAGCACACACCACAGTGGTCTAACTAGTGTAGTACAAGCCACAGTTGTCTAACTGGAATATAGCACAAGCCACAGTGATGTAACAGAAATATAGCACAAGCCACAGTGGTCTAACAGAAATATAGCACAACCCACAGTCGTCTCACTACTATATAGCACATTGCCAGATTGGTTTTCATTAGACTTTACAGTGTATAATGTGTCTCATATACCAGACTAAACAGATGCTGCAGAACTTAGCATCAAATTGTGCCATTAAGTCTCTCAGATACTTCACAGACACTATGAGTGCACCCAGTGTTGAGTGGAACATGTGGTTGCCAAGAGAAACCTGACTCTGATACTGCATTTTCAAATCTGACCCTCTAAGTTATTGACCCTGTATTAGTTGCACTAACTTAGCAAGCAGACATACTCTACACTCCAAATTTTGACACATGAATAGTATATATAGTGACTCATCACCTTTTGGGTGAGTACAACTTAAACAGATTATTGCCTAACTCAAACAGATGTGTGTCACCTAAATATTAGGTGACACACATCAGAACACAGAATTAAATGAGACAAAAGTTGTTGACAATGACACGGGCCATGGTTATAAATACACTGCTCTACATCGGAAAATCTCCACTATTATGGCAATTTCCATTGACTTAAATGATAATTTATCTCATTTTCTGTTTAAGATCAAGCTGATAAAAACAATGAATTTTTAACATGGCAATTTTTTGCTTCTTTTTAGCAAGGGGACAAAAAGTCTGGAGGGCAGTATTTATGTTAACGTAAACATTTGGTCAGCACAAACCAAGAGCAACCATCAGCAAAATAATTCACCTCTCTCTTTCTTCATCTCTGCCTGCACAATGATGTATTTAACCAGGATTGCTGACACTTTAAATTGGCCGTTGAGAGCTTTTCATGCCACCAGTCCTCAACTGAAAGAAATTCATTGAATTCTTGTTTTTCAAATAAATGTTTAATGGATAAAATGACAAATTTTTTATGCAATTTCCAATCCAACACATTATACTTTAAATTCATTATTATATATTCATTATTTTTTTATGTTTCAACTCACATAATACAAAAGAATGCCTTATGGCGTACTGTATGCAATGTAATGAACTTGGCAAACACCACACACGACTAAATACATATGTAAAACTTAGCAATAAAGTATGTTTTACAATGGGTGAGGAGTACCAAGAGAATGTGTGTGGGCTATAAAACAGCACTACCTATCTGCCATCTAGCGTATATATAAATCACGGATCTACTTCCCCACCCGTCACCATTGGGGTGGAGCTTCTCCATCCTTGCCCCTCATTCTATTTCATGCCTCGTCCTCTCCCTCAGCGGTCATCCATCAGCACAGAGTCCTCCCCTGAATGCCCTCCCACCCTCTGGCCTGTGCAGCTAGGCTCCATCCCTGACGGACACACTGCTCTGCTCTACTGTCCAGCGTCATCGCATCACTTCATGCAGCGCCATTCTTGATTCAGAGGACATCCAAGACAGCCTCAGGCTGGGATGTAGAAGGACAATGCAGTTACACTAATGAACTATACGTTCCAATAGAAGCAGAATGATGGCGTGCCACTTGTCAGGAGATTTAATGAAAATTCACAACAACACGTAACTAATAACAACATCGTGACACCAAACGCAGTGTTTAATCTGACAACCGTGGCGTATTTGCGTAGCTATCCAACTAACTGATCGCTATTTGACACACACTTGAATCAACCTCATAAACTGCTACTCAAAGTGACAGCTATGAATCATGATCAAAATAAATGATCACTCCAAAGTCCAAAATAAAGCCTTATTATTTTATTTACAGCACACTGAATCACTAACAAATTGTAAATAATTGAAAATGTCACAAAGCCAATTGCCCGAGAGACAGCTATGTATTGATGTTTCCAGCATCCCTGGGTGCTTTTTTACTGTACTTCCAGAATGGAGCTTAAACTTTGAGTTAGCCAACCATGGCCCCGGTGGATCTGCACACAGAGAAAGAAAAGGTTTCAAACAGACCAAGCAAAGAGCATTAGGGCCCTGGCCTCCCTGCCTCCTCCATCTCCCTCCTCCATCTCCCTCCCTGCTGTTTGATCTGGGTGGAAGGGAAGGCCCGGGGATGATGTAATGGTGGTGAAAGTCGACTCTGACAGTTGAGGAGTTTCCACCCCCGTCCATCCTCATCTTCCCACCACACCCCCAAACGGGGTTGGCCCCTCCCAGAGCTCCGCCAAAGGGACACAACAGATGTGCTCGATGCATCAATCACCCTCAGTCTCTCATCGCACGTTGCACACACGCACATCGCCTTAGAGAAAATGATATTGTGTCCTGTAGAGATAAACACAGAACTGTAAAACACGAGGACCAGGAGAAATACGCGCCAATGCACAGAATAAACATTGGACAAATCATGTGCATCTGAGCGAACAGCTGCATAGACAGTACAGTCAAGTCAAACAAAACCGCACGAATGCTGGACATTTAGTCATTTAGAAGACACTCCGTTGCAGAGCGACTAAAATAAGCGAGTGCAAACATGAAACCACAACACCGACACTGCAAATGCCCAGCGAGCCACACAGGACTTAACACGTATTCAGTGAAAAGCAGTAGGAATCACAACCCCATTAACACCCAGATGAACATTGGTGTGGTGTTGCTAACAAGGTGAAACCAGCACCACAGCTTGGAGCTTCATGTTCAGATCCCACTCGTCAAAGGGGAGGGGGTTAGGAAAAGTCATGTCAGGTGTGAGACCGGTAACTAGTGGCAACAAAAGATTCAATCACAACTGCAAATTATCCTCCTAACTTAAAGACACATCCAGTGCTGTGCTGTAATAGAAAGCCAAGAACTGTGGTAGAAAAAGTAAATAAAACAACAATCGAAAATCTCATTACGTTTATCTCAGTGTCACACTGTCCTTCATTTCTAGACTACTGGACTTTTTGGCTGTAGATGTTTGCAGGGTCTTTTTACAGTCTCGTGATCTTAGTTTGACAATAAAGCCTGACGAGTCTCCGCCAATCAGAGAAGGGGACTAGACCTCCACTGGGTTCGTGAGCAGGACAATGAGGTAGACTGGCTGGTTAGGAGCTGACTGAGACTGCGTTCCCATGCTACCCAGAAGAAAGTCAGAGAGTGAAAGAGATACAGACAGCGAGACTGAGTGAGACCGGGGTCTCAGCCAGGACATGGCGAACGTCCTCCAGCACCAGCTGACTCAAGACTTGATCGCTGTGTTCCTTTCCATACAGTCTGTCTGGCTGCTGCACAGGACATGATTACACAGAGCAAAAGAATAGAGAAAAAAACAACACATGACAGAGACAGACTGTTTGGTGCATATGGTGTCAATCTATGTGTGTACGTATATGTGGGACAGGTGCGATCGTCATAACACTGAAACCATTTTATTCAGCGAACGGGGGGCGCCTACGTTCCAAAACACCCAACTGCGAAAAGGATAAGGTTCTTATGAGCCCTGCGGCCCCCATCGCTGTCCGCCCATCCAGATATACAAAGCCGCTTTTACACCGGTACAAACTCTCCAGCTGCTCCACCACCCCCAAAATCTCCCTGACCTAAATCTGCTTCCTTCAGACCGGGTAGAGAGCTGAGAAGACACCTCCAAATGACTGGCTCCAGTTCACACGTCTCTCCCACCATGCCCATGACCAGGTCTAAACACAGCTTCCAACAAAACCTTCTGGAAACAAGCAGCCACTGTTAGTGTGTTCAACTTCAAACGCTCCACACACCTGTAATATCAATGTCTCCATTGGACACTAGTGGATGTGCTGCATTGAAAGCTGGGCAGCGTGAAGGCCAACAGGATTGTCGGATGAGTGATTTAGTCGATCAAGCAATCTAACATATCCTTTATTTCCTCTAGTTCATATATCTGGTAAACACATGCATGAAACGATCAAGGGAAATGTATAGTAATCAACAGTGTCCGTTTTATTGTGACCCTCCACCTGGAAACCACGGATGTCACCCGGTGTTGGCCAACGGTCACCGTGGACGTGGGTCCAGGCTGAGGCTACGGGACCAACAGGTTCTTCAGATCGGGACAGTGGTACTTTCAAGAACGGCCAGTTCCACTACACCCCGAAAGCATCGATATTGGGCTGAGGTCGGAGGAGCGGCTGACCTGCTTTTCCACTCCTCCATCGCCCCGCGTGGCTGATCACGTGCCGCTTGCTTCTTGTTATTGGCCCACACTCGTTTTGCCCGTTCTAACATTCAACTGAACAGCCCCACGCCTGCCGGCCCACTGACTCACCCTCTCTAGACATTTCTGTGAGCAGGGTGGTGTACATTATAAACGAGTGTATAAACGACGCACCCTGTGGTCAGGCTTACAGAAAGCTACAAACGACCCAGTCAAGGTGCGGTGTAGCCAGTACTATCATAGCCCTTTCATCCCACAGGCTTGCCAGCTGACAAACCCAGGCCTGGCATGGAGCCCAGAGGACAGGGAAACAACAGATGCCATCCAAGAAAGCAGCCTTCATCCTGGAGCCTGGGGTGCTACTAGTCAAGGGCCACGTCGAATAAACACCCATCCGAAGGAGGAAACCCCTGACAAACTACGGGTGGAGCCCAGGCCCCATAGCCCCGCCCAGTTAGAGGAGACAGCATGCGGGAGGGTTTTTTCAGTCACCTGTCCTGAGCTGCAGGGAGGAGGCACATACACAGCCTTCTGGATGTCTGGAGTGAAAAGAGAAGACATATTGTCAGCCTCTGTCAACCCAGTCCCAGCTTGTCTCCAAAAGAGAACATTTAGACCCGTAAGGAGATGGCTTAAAGCATTATTAAGACACTACATGAGAACTTCAAAGCCAGTCTGCAACATGGTGTGAACTGAGGGATTTGTTTAAATAAATGCTGATGTTGCCAGGAGAATTACTGAGTTCAAAATGTAAGGAGCTTCACTCACCAAGTCTGTTTACTTTTATGTCCACATCTTTCATCACCACAGGCTATAGAGACGTAGGCAGAAGACAAACAACAAATAGTGTATGGAGCGACAGACAGATATGACTGATGAATATACGACACATCGGGTATCACTACACGGAGAGACAGACAGTTTGATGGACATACAACACACCGGGTATCACTACACAGAGAGACAGACAGTTTGATGGATATACAACACATCGGGTATCACTACATGGAGAGACAGACAGTTTGATGGATATACAACACACCGGGTATCACTACAAGGAGAGACAGACAGTTTGATGGATATACAACACACCGGGTATCACTACAAGGAGAGACAGACAGTTTGATGGATATACAACACACCGGGTATCACTACAAGGAGAGACAGACAGATAAATAGACAAATAAGAAACATTGTGAGTAGTGAGCAGATTGAAAAATGTAGGGACAGAAAAAAATTAGCAACAGACAGAGAGTGTTAAAGGGTTGCCAGGATGTATTCAAGACAAATTATATAGTTGCGTTAAAAAAGCTGAGTGTCAGTTCTGGCATGTGTCTGTAAGTGCAGTGTCATTTTTTCCAGCAATAGAAAATGATTGTGTGGTGCCAGCTTCAGAAACTCCCCCTCAAATCATACACAGCTTTGGTTTAAGAAAAGAAAATGTAATATTGGCAAGCAAAAATCCAGTTAACACCCACCCCCACAGGCTTGTGGAAGACTGTCAAATTGGAAATAATAAAGAAAATAATGCCTTCTTTTAGCTGCTGCAATTCTGTTGGGGTGAAATAAGAAAAGTGGCATGTGCAATCACCTCTGTAATAGCAAACTCAATATCTGCAATTACACAGCGCTGACTGCCTCTGATCAACAGCAGCTATTGTCCAATGAAGGTCTTCATCTGAGGGGCAAGGGTGATGAAAGACGAGGGATACAGTATGGCCGCCAGTATGGCCCACGGTAGGGCCCACCGTATGGCCCCCAGAATGGCCCCCAGTATGTCCCACAGTAGGACCCACGGTATGGCTGGGGTCACAGTGGGGGTTCCAGCTCAGCGGGGAAGATGCATTGGTGAAACTCCTGTATTGATGTGTTTGACAGTGACATCTGCGGCTCTATTGATCCGCTTATTGACTCCTAACTCTGCCCGCCCACTTTAGCTTTTGTGTTAGACGCACAAAGCACTGATGTTAATTGCACATGCATGCAGAAAATGTACAACCAGCAAATACACGCTCATGCAAAAAGACACTTGCACAAACAAACAAAAACACAGTGACACACAGTAATAGCTGACCATCAACTATGACTATTCAATAAAGGGTATGAACGTGATGGTCATGACCAAGGAAAGGGAGGGTAGAGAGACATTTTCTGAAATCCTCGGAACAAAGCCCTCTGAGCAACAGTCAGAGTAATTGCCTCTCTACAGATGGCCTACTAACCCAAAACAACCGTGTCATCACACGCCCACAGTCCCCACCTTTGCTTACCTCCCCCTTCTGCAAATGACACACAGAGGAAGCATTCAACAACAAATGGCTATCTGTCTGTGAGAAATAGTGTGATTAGGTAAATGGAGAATTGGAAGAGCATTGGAAAAATGCTGAAGTGGTGCCAGGGAGATCAAAAAGTAGAAAGAGTGATAGGGCAAACATGCAAAAAGGATGAGTGAGACAAGGTAAAGAGTGGAGGAGGAAAAAGGTCCCTTTCCTGCTTAGCTGACAGCACACAGTGCCTCCTGCTGGGCGTCAACCAAAAATACCCAACACCACCTCCACAGGACTCAGAATCATGTCAGCTCTCACTGTGACCCGGAGCCAGGGCTGTCCAGTACTACTCACTACACTGCCGAAGTCCTGCAGGAGAGTGCCGTAGGCGCGCCACACCAACAACCCTCTTTCTTTATTTCTCTCTCCGTCATTAGGAGCCTAACATGTCGATGAGGCTTTTCCCGCTTTCGTGTTGAGGTGCACTCACTGCTCACACGCAGGCATTATGAGCTGAAGACAGGAGTTAAATGACGCGTGAAATAAAATAGTGGCACACACCACAACAGAACCTAATAACACATCACATCACGGAGATGAGAAACTATTGCATTACCATAGCAACGGTCAGGCACACAGCCGGGGAGCTGGGGGAAAGACGCGAGAGAAAGGTGGGAGTGGAGGGAGACAACTGAGAGGGCGGAGAGTGAAGCAGTCAAGGCACAGAAAGAAGGGACAGAGGGAGAGGGAGATGAGACAGGGACCAAACGTGATTGATGGTTCGATGCAGGGTGCAATCCAGAAACTCCAGACTGAAGGACTATATTGAAAGTAGTCCACTGGAGTCCTGCCTCCCGTCCATCAGAGAGGCACACAAACAGGTGTAAAAAGGGCCAGATGACTTATGATGTAGCTGGATGGGATGTAGGCCTTGCTCTGCTCAATTACCCTGTTGTGGGCTACCTGCTGTTAGCTGCCGTTTGCCACTGTTAGCTGCTTGCTGTTAGCTACTTTTCTGACTTCACGTTTTTAAGAACAGTCTAGGTTAAATTCTGTTTTGACAAGTTTACCATCGTGTTAGTCATCATTCAACTTTTTTCATTCAACTAATCAACACTACCTATTTGAACCTATTTGACAACATATGGATCAACTCAACCCTGAACAAACAAACATTTTAACATGGAGAACTATCATCATCATGGAAACGAAAATACCCTTCTGTACATCGCAGGACACAGAGTTCGCAGATAATTGACTCTTTTTCTGGGACTCATAAAAAGAGTCAAGCGTGATCTACTGAAGAGTGACTATCCTAGCTCGTATAGGGCTCTTCTATTATCCAGGAACAAAGTCAGGAGCCTGACTCCTGTAGACTCACGGTGAGATATGATGGTGCAAGTCAGACATTAAGCTGTTAGCCACCCTGCTAGCTTACTGAAGTCTCATTAGTATAGCCAGAGTGGTCGGTCTGTGACTAGGCTGAGCAAAGTATAACAAGGTGTTTGACAAAGTATTGTTCCCCATAACAATCTTACTAGAATCAAGTCATTATCCATTTTGGTCTTGACAAAAAAGACTAATAATTTTGTGCAACTTAAAATGGAACCACTTAATGATAAAGCCCTTGCTTCAAAGGAAGCCGCAGTCAATGATTTAATCACTGACCATAAACTGGATGTGATTAGCCTGTGTAAAACCTGGTTTAGGCCTCGTGAATTTACTGCTCTGAATAATCTCCTCTTGGTTACACTTGTGACTGTATCCCCCATGAATCCTGTGAAGGGAGAGGTGTTGCTAATATATACAACACCAAATATCACTTATACAATCTAACAAATGACTGGGCAAAGATACCAAAGGCAAAGCCCCCAAAACTGCATACCCTGAAAGCTGTGTTTTGACATGAGGAAGTCACATTTTGACTGAAATATAGATATATAAGCAGAATAATTCTGCTCCTCAATCAAAACTTTTATGGAAAGGAACGAAAAAGGTTCAATGGTCTCTTAATATTTTACAGAGCTGTATAAATTATAAGAAATATATATATATATATATTTCAGGAGAAGCTTTTGTCAAAAATTATGGCGAAAAGCTAATCCACGTTTGTTACTTAAAGATTAGACAATTGCTCTTCTCCCCGGTTACCCTGATAGAACACTAAACAAACTTCAAACAGTGTTAAATATAGCTGCTACACTGGCTGCCTTTAAAGGCAAGGACAGATTTTTAAGTTTTACTGTTAACCTACAAAGCATTACAAATTTGGTCAACTTGCACGTACTTTTCTCTCTAAACTGGTCCCGCCGTACATTCAGTATCATGATATATGCAACAGTCATAAGATGCAGGCTACTTTACTGTACCGAGCTGGAGGCAGGGCTTTTTTCAATAGCGCTTCATTATTGTAGAATGATCTGCCAATTCATGTGAAAGATGCAGACAGTCTCAACCGGATCTCTTCGGTAGGTTCCATGATTAAAAGTGTTTTGTCCCAGGGGTCTGAAAGTGAACTAGATATAGAAACCATCCTTTCGGTTGGTTTTCCCTTTAGCCCAAACACACTACCTTGGTCTACATTGTTTGCTTGTCGGCAACGCACCTTTGTATTTTGGAACCACATTAAATGAAAATAGGCAAAGGTATGAACAGCTCAGCATTGTGGAACAAACGCTCTCCTACCTGCTGAATCAGTGTCATACCAAAACCTTCATGGGAGAAAGCTAGGAGGTCCTGGAACATTCCAGGGACAACCAGAAGGGCATGTCCAGCCCCGACACAAAATTAAAGGCCAAACCCACGGTGAATGGAATGACACAGAAGAAGAAAATGGAAAAGGTAGGAAGGACACAACCACAAACGAAGGCTGCAACCATTCATGTCACACTGTCCTAGCAACACAAGGTTACGGCAGATGCCAAGGCCTCCCAGAATCCCATCGCCCACACCAATACCTCACGAACCGCCACCTTCAGTTTGTTTTCTGCATCACTTCAGATTGCATAGCTTGTTTGTATGCATTATCACTCAAGTGGAAAACACACAGCGGTACAAGGTGTCAGCAGGATTAAGTCTATTAATATCATACTATATTGAATCGCTCCTAAACATCTTTTTTCAATGTGTATTTCAGAAAGGGTTACATTTGGTGATTTACTCCTTTAATTTTCCACATAGAGCAGCCCAAGAGCAAAACGACCAGCTTACTCCGGTGCAATCTGTCTTTCCATTCACATAACCGTCATCCCCACTGAGAGAAAGCTACCTGTGATATAAGGTCGCATGTATTGGCATAACATTCCCTTCCAACATTACTTTCCCAGAAGACTATACATGCTTGCTACCCATTGCTTTTGAACTGGCCGTCTGTATAAGAAAAACTGCAAAGGCTTAATATTGTAATGTACACATTTCCTTACTCAGAACTGATACAATTATCAACAATACCTGCTAATTTGGACATATTGCAGATTTCTAAACCAGGAATTAATTGGCTACAGATCAGAGTGAGGCCCGCACCCATTAACATCACAAAGCTACATCATTTGAGTACACAGCACTACTGGGAGAGAAAGAAGGGGAAGGGCAGAATCCAGGACAACATTCATGTACCGAATCACTTGGGAGATACTGGACTTTGGGTAATTCTTCACAGATATGTATGTTTTATTTCAGGTAAATTAAGTGGTGAACAGCTATTGGAGCCCTAATATGTCAGGCACCTAGGTGTGGTCAATAATATAGTAAGCATTAAAATCAGACCAGCTCTTTTTCAACCAACACTACAGTATGCTGTCACACTGAACTGCACTACATCATTCCCTCCTGTCTGCATTAACCACTAATTAGCATTAATTGTAATTCCTGCTAAAACCACTGCAGTTTTCTCCTTAGCACAGGATGAATGATGGTCTACTAAACTGTGATGACCTCTCTCACTGTACAATAAAGGACCTATTTTGAGTAAATGTGAAAAGAAGAGAGTAGCATTGTAAAGACTGGTTCCAGTTCTAGGTCAATGTCACAGCCATGTTGTGTTTCTGAAGCTTGAATCATTGGAGCTCCTGTTCTATAAGTGTTGGCTGTGAATGTGACAGAAAATGTGCTTGAGAAAGGATGCTGCATTGCCCAGGAGTTCCGTGGCCAGCACACTCCAGGTTTGGGATTTTAGTAATCAAATCTCGTTACCTTGCCTCGTCGCACTCTAGCGAGTCCTTGTGGCAGTTTGGGAGCATGTGAGCTCAATTGAGATAAAAGGCCGGACAATGTGTTCTTTCCACAGCGTAATGGTTCCAGGCCGAGCTGCCTGGTAGAGCAAGCAGGCTTATAAGCACTAGCATCAGATGTGCTCTGGAGTTCACAAAAATCTCAACAACTCCACCAAGATGGCTGCCGTTTGCTGCGACAAAGCTGGGCCCTAATCGCATTCCGAACATTACAAAAAATTGGGATCAAAACAGGGTAACTTTTTCCTTTTAAGTGCTGCATGGTACATGTTAAAAACTGCAGGTGTAGCACTCTGCACATGAAGAACCATACGACGTCTGTGAAATCCCCACCTCACAGTGACAGCTGGACGCAGGCCGGGGGAGAGTGTGGAGGAGAGGGGGCCGCCGCGGATGAGCTAAATGTGAGCATCTGGTTCAGCGGGCTGGGCTGTTGCCTACAGCACTCCGGCTCTCGGGCTCAGAGTGGCAGTGCCAGCGCAGCCAAAGACGCCGCCCGCTGCCGCACTGTTTATTTTTATACCAGCTGGTGACCAAACAGGGGCCGATAGAGGCAGCCAAGCCATTCATGAACTCAACAATAAGTGGAAAAGGGGAGGAGGGACAAAGGGTGAGAAGAGAAAGGGAAATAAATAAGGACTAATGCGCTGCCCTGTTAGCGGATGGCTGGCCCCCCTGTTCTCCAATCACTACATCCAGCCACAGGAAACCACAACAATGCCCAGAACAACTCCAGTGGAAGATCAACTAAAACCAAAGAAACTAAAAATATATTAAAATGACAGAAAGGTGGTGAAAGGCTGATATACATGTTGAATGAAGGACAGAGTGAAATGTATTCTGACTATGTAGCATAATGTAATGCACATCAATATGACTTTAAGAGCAATATCATTTTCCACAGAACAATGAAAAGGATACTTTCCCACAGCAACTGGCAGAAAACCCAAAATTGTATTACAATCATTGATGCAATGCATTTCATTAAAACAGCTGAAGTATTTGTTTCAGTCAAAGCACCAGCACAAAAACATTGAACAGAGCATTTATACTTCTGACTGCATGAAATAGGATGCAAACCAATAGCCCATAAAGCATAAACATGACAGACGGATATATAGGAGAGATGGTCTGTCTGTCTGTCTGTCAGTGTATATGTGTGTGTGTGTGTGTGTGTGTGTGTGTGTGTGTGTGTGTGTCAAGACAAATATGAGATTCATGCAAATGAGAGTATGTTGCTTGAGGGACTAGAGGTAAGAGTCTCACAGCAAAATAATATGTATTAGGATTATTATTTTTTACTCTGCTGATAATGAATTTCATAATAAGTCAAAATGCATTACTGCAGAATGCTTTATTGACACAGTAATGAAATTAAATTAAGGGTACAACAAGCCTTAATGAAGGAGGTGAGAAAAATGCTCTCCCATCGTTTATGAGATTATATGAAAAAATGCGCTGACCTCAGAGTATACAAATAATTCCATTGTCTTTAGGTATTCAAAAAGCTTCTGACAAAATTACATTATGATATATTAAAGCTGACACAATAACGAATCACTGAAGTGAAAAAGTATTTTATAGTTACACTATTAAAGCCATAGCTAGAAGAAATAAAAAAACACTGTAATGTTAATATGGAAAGTTTTTAATGAAATTACAGACAAACTATTATATCACATTTCAATTAAGGATTACATTTAGTTCAGTTACTCTGAGGGTGTGTGTAAGCTACATTTCATGTTGACTATGTATAAACTAACTTTAGAGTTGCTGAGTGTGTGTGTAACTCCGGACATAGTCGACCTGTATCTATTAACCCACTGGTCTTCTGATCATTCAAAAATACAAATCTTCACTAGGCACAGCCAGAAGAGAATCGGCCAGCCCTCATTCTGGCTCCTCTCTAGGTTTCTATGCTCCTCAGCTCCAACCTTACCAGAAAGTGTTACCACTGTGCATCAATTTCCAATTGTTTAAAAAAATGTTTTACCTTTATTTAACCAAGTAAGCTGCTTGAGGACAGATTCTCATTTGCAGCGGCGACCTGGCCACGATTAAGTGCAAACATGCTGGACAACATACATTTACACACAGAATACAAAATACAAAAAGACAGTATGAAATACATATGCAGGACAGTCTATATACAGTTAGTGGAAAAGTGATAAGGCAACAAAAAAGTACTTATGTGCTAAGAGTCAAGCTAATGGTGTAAAATGCAGTTGATAGTGTTATATAACTTGCACAAAGTGAGGTATATTTTGCGAGGTAGGTCAGATAGTGTGTAAAGGTGGTGTGGCAAAGACCATAGAGACCATAACACTTGGCTATACCAGTGCAAATGTTATTGTTGCTTTATCTTTGGAATTTTGGGCCGACCACTGGATCTGTATAAGCACTATGACAATTGCCGATGTAAAAAAGCCTTGATGAAATAAATGTGACTGATTGATAATTGAAATAGATTTGTGTAAATTTGTGTAATATGACATTATCACAATATGAATTTGGGAAAACAATATGCATTGTGATTCTAACAATTCAATACATAAAGCTCTGGAAAAAAAATTGAGACCACTGAACTATTCCTTTCCAAAAAAGTTGAAAAGTTAAGATTTGTGTAAGGAACAAAAATTTTCAATTTGTAGTGGTCTCTTAATTTTTACCTTTCTGTCTCAAACAAATTGCTCCCCATATGTCTGCTGCAGAGGGACAAGAGACAGCAAGGAGATAAAAGGTTTAGATTAGTCTTGGAAAACTTAAGTTTTGGTGTAGGTATATATAATATATCATCCAAAGTAATAATTCCCACAGTTGTAGAAGAGAAGAACTAGTAGGTTTGTGTCTTTTTACCTAGATGGTAGCTGCTGGAAGCGGTGCAACATACAGTAGGAGCCAAGTTTGCTCAAGCTGTCAAGGATAAGTTGGGATCCACTCCAGGGCCAGTACATCTGTCAGAATAACACCCTGCCTGGCTGCTGCTGAGTACACAAATCATACCACAGATGAGCACCTTAGTTCAAACACACTGTAAACACAAAGCCCTACTCAAACAGAAACACATTCATATAAAAACAGATATACACAAGAAAAAATTGGTCTATAATTTTATCGGTAGGTTTATTAGAACACAGAGACAGAAAAACAACAAAAAAGGACTAACATTTTGCCTCACTCCTCTTTGCAGATCTTCTCTAAGTCATTAAGGTTTCATGGCTGATGTTTGGCATCTTGAACCTTCAGCTCCCTCAACAGATTTTCTATGGGATTAAGGTCTGGAGACTGGCTAGGATACTCCAGGACCTTAATGTGCTCCTTCTTGACCCACTCCTTTGTTGCCTTGGCCATGTTTTGGGTCATTGTCATGCTGGAATACTCATCCACGACCCATTTTCATTGCCCTGGGTGAGGGAAGATATTGTTGCTTTATCTCACCCAAGATTTGACAGTACATGGCCCCATCCATTATCCCTTTGATGCGGTGAAGATGTTCTGTACCCTTAGCAGGAAAACACATATGCATAATGTTTCCATCTCCATGTTTGACAGTTGGGATTGTGTTCTTGGGGTCAAGAACACAATCCCAAGTGCAGCATTCCTCCTTCTCCAAACACGGCGAGTTGAGTTGATGCGAAAGAGCTCGATACTGGTCTCATCTGACAACAACACTTTCACACAGTTCTCCTCTGAATCATTCAGATGTTCATTGGCAAACTTCACACGGGCCTGTACATGTGCATTCTTGAGCAGGGGGACCTTGTAGGCACTGCAGGATGTGTTAGTGTGTTACCACTTGTTTTCTTGGTGACTATGGTCCCAGCTGCCTTGAGATCATTGACAAGATCCTCCCGTGTAGTTCTGGGCTGATTCCTCACCGTTCTCATGATCATTGCAACTCCACGAGCTGAGATCTTGCATGCAGCCCCAGACCGAGGGAGATTGACAGTTCTTTTGTGTTTCTTCCATTGGCGAATAATCACACCAACTGTTGTCACCTCACCAAGCTGCATGGCGATGGTCTTGCAGCCCATTCCAGCCTTTTGTAGGTCCTTGGTCAGCTCTTTGGTCTTGGCCATGTTGGGGAGTTTGGAATCTGCATTAATTGCTTCTGTGGACAAGTGTCTTTTATACAGGTAACAGGCTGAAATTAGGAGCACTCCCTTTAAGAGTGTGCTCCAATCTCAGCTCGTTTCCTGTATGCAAGAAAACTGGGAGCCAGAAATCTTTCTGAACGAGACTTTTTTGTTGATATTCTGTCTCTCACTGTTCAAATATACCTACAATATGTATGAATACATATACATTCAAATTCAAATATTAGTCAAAGAAAACACAAGTAAACACAAAATGCAGTTTTGAAATGAAGGTTGTTATGATTAAGGTTAAAAACAATTTAAACCCACATGGCCCTGTGTGAAAAAGTGATTGCCCCCTACAACCTAATAACTGGTTGGGCCACCCTTAGCCACAACAACTGCAATCAAGCGTTTACAATAACTCTTTTACAGCGCTGAGGAGGGGTTTTGGCCCACTCATTCGTGCAGAATTGTTGTAATTCAGCCACATTGGAGGGTTTTTGAGGATAAACTGCCTTTTTAAGTTGCAACTTGGAACATCTCAATAGGATTCAGGTCAGGAATTTGCCTAGGCCAATCCAAAGTCTTCATTTTGTTTTTCTTCATCCATTCAGAGGTGGACTTGCTGGTGTGTTTTGGATCATTGTCCTGCTGCAGAACCCACGTTCGCTTCAGCTTGAGATCACGAACAGATGGACAGACATTCTCCTTCAGAATTTTTTGGTAGACAGCAGAATTCATGGTTCCATTTACCACAGCAAGTCTTCCAGGTCCTGAAGCAGCACCATTGTGTGATGGTCTGAAGCCCAGACCATCACACGACCACCACCGTATTTTACTTTTGGTAAGATGTGCCGTGTTATTTTACTTTTTCTGAAATGCCGTGTTACTTCTACACCAGATGTAACGGGACACACACCTTCCAAAGAGTTCAACTTTTGTCTCGTCAGTCTACAGAGCATTTTCCCAAAGGTCTTGGGGACCATTCATATGTTTTCTGGCAAAAATGAAACAAGCCTTTATGTTCTTTATGCTCAGCAGTGGTTTATGTCTTGGAACTCTGCCATGCATGCCATTTTTGCCCAGTCTCGTTCTTATGGTGGAGTCATGAACACTGACCTTAACTGAGGCAAGTGAGGCCTGCAGCTCTTTGGATGTTGTTCTGGGGTCTTTGGTGACCTATTGGATGAGTCGTTGCTGCGCTCATGGGGTAATTTTGGTCTGCCGGCCATTCCTGGGAAGGTTCACCATTGTTCCATGTTTTAGCCATTTGTGGATAAGGGCTCTAATGTGGTTCGCTGGAGTCCCAAAGCTTTAGAAAGTGCTTCATAACCTTTTCCAGACTGATAGATCTCAATTACTTTCTTTCTCATTTGTTCCTGAATTTCTTTGGATTGGATTGATCTGGCTGTGTGGCGTGGAGCATTGTCCTGCTGGAAAAACGTTTTCTGAGTTGGGAAACATTATCAGAGCAGAAGGAAGCAGGTGCTCTACCAGGATAACCTTGTACTTGGCTTGATTCATGCGTCCTTCACAAAGCCTTGCTGAAACATCCTCGGATCATCACCAATCGTCCACCAAATTTCACAGTGGGTGCGTGACACTTTGGCTTGTAGGCCTCTACAGGTCTCCGTTTAACCATGAGACAATGAGGTGTTGGGCAAAGTTGAAAATGTGACTTGTCAGAGAAGATGACCTTACTGTGACGACCACGCCATCTACTGCCCATCCTCCCCCTGCAGGAGGCGGGCTTCGGCGTTCGACGTCACCGACCTTCTGACACCATCGCCCCATCTCATCAACTCATTGCACCTGTTGTCTCGTTTAGCGCACCTGATCATCATTTAGTCATTCCCCTCAGTATATATGTTCCCTCTGCTCCCTTTGTCTTTGTGT
>JACXGJ010011514.1:0-19667 GCA_016801105.1 Esox niger | reverse complement strand
GTGTGTGTGTGTGTGTGTGTGTGTGTGTGTGTGTGTGTGTGTGTGTGTGTGTGTGTGTGTGTGTGTGAAAGCCCTATGAGGTCTAATAGTGTATTTGCTAAGGACACTGCATTATGTTGACATCATCATGACCAAGTCATCTAAACAGAGCTATTCTGTCAACCCCACCCGTAACCCAGCCTGGACCTGGTTGGCTTGTTGGATCAAGGCACCACATGTCATTCTCATACCCAAGCCAAGCCCACTCAGTCCATGGCCAGCCAGCCCTCAGGCCTCAGCATCCGGACAAGTCAGGGAAAGCCTCTATTTCCTTCACCTTTCATGTGGCAAACCAATCCGGGCAAATGAGTCTCTGCTAGAGTTTTGAGTTGTAATGGTTCTAAAATACCTTCCTTCAGCCAGTGTGGTGCTCATTGTCTTCATCGCTTGTGAAGCACCACGGACTGGGTCCATTTGACTGTTGAGTTGTGCTGTTCACAGTTGATTTCCTTGCTTTTAAACAACTGGAATGATGTTGTTTTCTATTTCATTGTTTGTATGTTTTTGGGGTTTCCTGTATTCCTAGATGGTAGAGCAAACCAGAGCTATGTATTTACTTTTTTGAAATTCAAATATCACAGTACATAAACCTGAATGGCCCAACTCTCACATATCACAGTACATAAACACATATCTCTGCGGTGAACCTGGCATCCCACAATGAACACATTAATACCGTACATGCAATGCATCAAACAAGCAGACTCTCCAGGCTTAAAATGCCTAATTTTGCTCAGGCAATTATGACAGCAGTGTTTACCATACACTAATTTCGCAGCAGCAGACCGGACCACACCTGCTACATCATGACCACCATTCCAAAAATGTTGTATATTTATTTTAAATTGAGATATTTTACCCAAAAAGTTATGGTTAGGACAAGGGTAGGAATTAAGGTTAGGGTAGGGACAATCACTAACCCGAATGTCCTTAAAAAGCATTGAGGCGTGATGAAATTCAAGCTCAGCCCTCTCCAATGAGTTAACCAATCACATTCCTTTCTGTCAGATCTGGATCCAATATGTTTGAGTTCGTAAAACTCCCAAGTACCTTTTTGTGTCTTGAAATGAAAGAGCACCGGCTTCAAATAGGCCCCGAACCATCAACGGAGCTTTTGAGACAAATTAAACTATTTAGTTGAAGTTTTATTAAACAGCGTAAAACACTGCTGTCACTCTAGGTTCATGGAGTACACATGACACATATTTTGAACTTGTATATGAAAGATAAAATGTACAATAAGTATAAAAACATTATATTAAGGCCTTATTGCCCTGCCCTAAAAATAACACAGCATAAGCCAAGAAAATTTTTTATAATTGCAGGCCATTTTCTGTAGAACTGCACATTTTCTGAGTCTCACAGCAAAATGTATAGAGCTACAACAAATCAGGAGCACTAAAACTGGCCAAAAATATTCTCTGCCCAAATAACACATTTTATAGAATTGCAGGAAATTCGTTTTAAAACAGTATCACTTTATATCTGCCTCAATGCAAAATGGCGAGATGTGAAAAATGATATTCCTGAAGCTAGGAGGACAGCCTCTGAAATGTTTGGTCAGACACTGACTATTTAACAGCAAGAAACAATTGGCAACCACTCACTTGGCCATTGCCAACATGATGGTGCAGGTTAACCTGTTCTAGTGGATGTGGGTTGACTGCAGGGTGAACAAACCTGACCCTGCTGGTGAGTGAGGCAATAGAGTTTGACACTGTTTGTCCAGAGCTGATAACAAGGTGAGATAGGCCCACGTGATATTTTCTACTTTCTGTAGACACAGGTGTTCAAGCAAGGCAGGGCAGGGTTACTCAGCCAAGTTCTGTAAACTTCTCATCAATAGTCAATAGTCCCATCTACTGGTGAAACGGGTAAACAAATAGCCCTACATGCCTAGAGCTTCTCTGTGAAGTGGACTTATGCCATTTCTCATACCCATTTCCAAAATACTACAGGTGTTGACCAGGGGCATATAAATAACAACTCATGCCAGTCACCATAAGGTTCTGATTCCCTTCAAACACACCAATGAGTTACATCATTTTACTTCTTTATTATTGTATTTCTGTATGATAAGCCATTTTAACATATATTCAGCACATTTTATGTAAGAAAATAAAATTATTGATGTAAAAAATTCAAGGAATACATGTTAAAATGGCTAGCCATATCAACAAAAAACATTTTAAATAATGGTAGGTGAAGTACCAATTTAAAACATGTAAATTGTTCATATCAAAAATGGAATTATCAATATAACAATCACGAAAATATCTCATTTGTGATAACAAAAATACAATGAATATTATAAAACGGAAGGCCATTTTTGTGGATAGTATTAGGCCATGTCAAACACTATATTCTTGAATACGGCTCCTAACGACATAATCAACAGCCGTGTTTGAAAGGATCAGTACTGCACCTAAACTGTAATGTATCATTTGTAAAATGTTCTCCCAAAAGCTCGTTATTTACATGATGCAAGGGTGATTTCTAGATCTGATAGTCGACTGCAGTCGTTTCTGATCTTCGATACACTGACTCAATGCCTTTGCTGCCACCTAATGGCTTTTTAACAAACTACCAAGTCCGCTACATCGAACTTGGTATGGCACAAGTAACATAACTTTTGTCAAGTAAACACAATCTGAATACAGCAACAAATGTACATCACTATCTTAGATTATTTTAGCTAGGTACTGCAGTACTACTAGCAACGTCCTTGTTTGGCAGCACTTGTTACCGTGGTGTGGTACAAACGTATAGTAAAAAATATAAACACTTTTAAATTTTACCTCTAGATAATACAAGTCCAAAGACGTAACTTTCGTATCGAGGAAGTCTTCGTAAGTTAGACATTTTGTCACAATATCGTCGAGAGAGGCGGCGGCGTTGTCCTCCATCTTGTAGTGTCGTACGGTGGCCGATTACCATAGCAACCGGCTCGAGAATCACAACTGTGGGGTCAAGAGGAAGTGGTGGGTTAACACAATATGTCCAAGGACAAATAACTCCCCAGACCGAAAAGTGATTCGGTTTTGTATATGGAAATGTCACATTTAGAGAAAGTATTTGACCGAATATCACCTAGTGATTTTAGTAATGTGAACTCCCGGTAACTACTGGGGAAATAACTACCGCATGACTGGTATTGGTTGTCAGTTGGCCTCACAGGGTGTTTCTGGTCATTTTACTCGAACAGTATTATTTTATTTTGATAACTATGCATTCAAACGATTGAGTAAGACTCAACAACACGTCTCTAAACTGTAGTTAGTCTGTTTAATACGTATGGATCTTCATTGCACAATGCTGTTATCAAAGTTATGCAAAGGAGTGGTTGGTTTCTTACTATGGGGAATAGGAATTACAGGAATTCCAAGATACGGACTGCTATGTTTAATAAGACTATATTTATTAAGTGCCATCACCTATATATGTAATCTTATATTTATCCCTTTAAAATCAGTGGAGTGGAAGCCAATAAAGTGGTATCTCGTTAAAACCAGTGGAGTGGAAGCCAGGGAAGTAGAGTCCAGTTGAAGCCAATGGATTAGAAGCCATTCGAGTGGAAGCCAGTCGAGTGGTGTCCCATTAAAATAAGTGGAGTAGAAGCCAGTGAAGTAGAGTCCTGTTGAAGCCAATGGAGTGGTATTCCATCAAAACCAGTGGAGTAGAAGCCAGGGAAGAAGAGTCCTGTTGAAACCAGTGAAATAGAAACCAGTGGAGTGGAAGACAGCGGAACATGCAGAGGAGCAGGGGGACATGGGAGAACTGGGGAATAAGTTGCAGAGGTTTGATAACAAGCATGGAGCCCAACATCAAGTTTTAGTAGTCCAGAAGTCAGATGACAATCATGCAGCTTGATTGGCTTTCGCCAGACCAAACCAGAATTGGCAGGGCTGCCACTGGCGCCACACTCTCTTCACAGATGAGAGCAGGTTCTCTTTTCACTTGACAGAGGTGAAAGAGTCTGGAGACTCCGTGGTGAACATTATGCTGCCTCCAACATCATCCTGTGGGTGGAGATCCCCAGGACACCATCCAGTCTCATCAGGAGCTCACTGATGCCCTGATCCAGGTCTGGGAGGAGATCCCCAGGACACCATCCAGTCTCATCAGGAGCTCACTGATGCCCTGATCCAGGTCTGGGAGGAGATCCCCAGGACACCATCCAGCCTCATCAGGAGCTCACTGATGCCCTGATCCAGGTGTGGGAGGAGATCCCCAGGACACCATCCTGCCTCATCAGGAGCTCACTGATGCCCTGATCCAGGTGTGGGAGGAGATCCCCAGGACACCATCCAGCCTCATCAGGAACATGTGCATGTGTTTTCAGGAGTGCATAGAGGCACATGGGGGTCATACACACTACTGAGTCACATTATGAGATGCCATGATGAAATTCAAGCAAACATCTTGTTTAATATTATTTTGAATGTGTGAGTTTGAATCCAGCCCTCAGTCGATTTGTGATTTTGGTTTCCATTGACCGTTGTTATGTCATTTTGTTCTCAACAAATTACAGTATGTAGCCTATCAATAAGATTGTGATCTTTAATATAATCAGTTCGTCCAGACCTGATGTGTGATTTAAGTGTTCCCTTAATTTTTTGAGCAGTGTATATTTTGTTTTTCACAACGTTCCACAATATTGCCAAAATATTGATGCCAAAACAACTATCGTCATTCCAGCGGGTACTGGTAGTCTTTGCGCATCACGGACAGAAACACCTTGCATAGCGGTGACTACGCAGAATCAGCTATAACCAGCCACGTTATCGTTCTATTGGGACATTCGCTGTTGTATGCCTTTTAATTTCAGCACTGTCCGTGACTCTTAGTGACATATTACACATGACCCCCAGAGTGCCGGCTGTCGTAGCATTTAACCAAGATCAGTGCGTCATATTTTCTCTTTCCCCCCTTGTCCCCCGACGAAGAGGGTCAACCGGCCGAGGCTGGGGATCTAACCAACTGCAATCATGGTAAGCATATATGGCATGCGTTACTGGGTGGTATTTAATGTGAACGAAATACATTTTAGAATGTATAATAATTGTTCCTTATAAAACGCACGATTTCTTTGTGTTGCCCTCGATTTAATTTTCGATGACGTAGGGCTAATTCTTTTGACATCCGAATGAAAACACTATGTTTCATTTTGCCGATTAAATTCATAAGAATGTATTGAAATGAAAAATAAGTAATACCAGTGAAGTAAACGTTGCTTGAGCTAGAATTGGAAATTGGGCGTACAGGCTAGTGTTGTTTTGGCCTATTCAATATAATAATCAGTGCAGATTATTCATTTCAGGTGATATTCGATTTTTATTTGATGCAATTCTTCTGTTGAAGATTATTTTTGTTAGGCTTCAGGCCTATACTAAGCGTGCTTATTCTGCAAAGGTACAGTCAGACAGAGTACCGTTGCCCCTGGCCCGTGGTAAAAATAGCTCAAGCACGCCCCGTTCCCTGAGATGGCCGTATTAAAGTTTCATGCCCTCACATTGGGCAACGCTGCTTGCCCCTGTAGCATAGGCGATGCCCAGACACAGTTAGCTACGTAGGCTACACAACTGTATAGAAACGGTGTTGTAATTGTACACAAGATCTGTTCAAATGAAACCATACGGGTGTGGGAGCTCGGGTTACGATAGAGTCGTGTTACATTGTCCTTGGTGTGCAGTTTTTTGACTAATGCAGCAAATAATTAAGCATCGCGATAAAAAAAATGTGACGGTGTTAAAGATGAAATGTGGGCCTAATTAAAATATATTTTTAATCCTCCCCTTGAGTGTTGGATGTGTAATATGTTAATGTTCTGTACATAATCTATTTATGTACAATCACAATAATACTTTAGCCAAGGAAAACAGTCTTCAAGTAAATGTTGGTGATAACATGAAATGTCGTACATCACATACTGCAAATACATAACAGTAACCAATCATCTAGGAACTCGGTTTGACAGCGCCACTTTTACAACCAGTGGCCAAAAGTCTCTTTAACTGTTTGAATGACACACACACACGCACGCACACACGCACACACGCACACACGCAAACACACACACACACATGCAGACTCTACAGGAGAAAAGCAGTAGTGAAGTGAACATCAGTGCAACCTACCCTTCTCTCCATTCCCCACCTAGGTGAACTTTACAGTCGACCAGATCCGCGCGATCATGGACAAGAAGTCCAACATCAGGAACATGTCAGTGATTGCTCATGTGGACCATGGGAAATCCACACTCACAGACTCTCTGGTGTGCAAGGCTGGCATCATCGCTGGTGCCCGGGCTGGTGAGACACGTTTCACAGACACCAGGAAGGACGAGCAGGAGAGGTGTATCACCATCAAGTCAACGTAGGTGTTCCAGCTTGTCCATATAGTTGGTCTTCTGTGTGCAGTGTACAGAACACTGTGTATAGCTGGTCACTGTGCAGTGTATAGAACAGTGTGTATAGCAGGTCACTGTGCAGTGTACAGAACACTGTGTATAGCTGGTCACTGTGCAGTGTATAGAACAGTGTGTATAGCAGGTCACTGTGCAGTGTACAGAACACTGTGTATGGCTGGTCACTGTGCAGTATATAGAACAGTGTGTATAGCAGGTCACTGTGCAGTGTATAGAACAGTGTGTATAGCTGGTCACTGTGCAGTGTACAGAACAGTATTTATAGCTGGTTACTGTGCAGTGTACAGAGCACTGTGTATAGCTGGTCACTGTGCAGTGTACAGAACAGTGTGTATAGCTGGTTACTGTGCAGTGTACAGAACACTGTGTATAGATGGTCACTGTGCAGTGTATAAAACAGTGTGTATAGCAGGTCACTGTGCAGTGTATAGAACAGTGTGTATAGCTGGTCAATGGATTGTGTATAGAAAAAACTAAACTGCATAGCTGGTCAGTGGGTAGTGTACAGAATAGTCTATAGCAGGTTATTGTGCGGTATACAGAATAGTCTATATAGCAGGTCAGTGTGTAGTGTACAGAATAGTCTATATAGCAGGTCAGTGTGTAGTGTACAGAATAGTCTATATAGCAGGTTAGTGTGCAGTGTACAGAATAGTCTATATAGCAGGTCACTGTGTAGTGTACAGAATAGTCTATATAGCAGGTCACTGTGTAGTGTACAGAATAGTGCCTTTACAACAACATGGTCCATGTTTCTTTTCTGGGTTACCATTGTTTCATTAACGATGACATTATTTCAGTGGTCAATTGCTCACAAATTTCAACCAAAATGTGACTTTCACTTTTAACTGAACTCTGAACTGAACTGCCCGGGGTGCAATTTGTGTTAACATTCTTTCTCAAGGACAGAATGGTAGATTTCTTTTAAGTGCCTGCTCAGGGACTCAATCTAGCAATGTTTCATTTCTACCAGGCCATCAGACAGATATCATGTCCAACCGCTGGCATGAAATTTCATGTCAGGCATCCATTAATGGGTACCCAGGTTGGCTCTGGTGGCCCATCATATCACTTCATAACAGTGATAACCCCATTTGGGAATCCAAGGTATCTGTGTATCTGAAGTAGGTCTACTAAGCTAAGATTTGTTCAACAAGTAACCTCATTTATTAATTGTAATATTTTTGACCCGATCACCGGTACTCACATTCTCAGCATGATTCCAGAAGACGCTGTTGGACCGATACAGACCCGACATGATACAGACCCGACATGATACAGACCAAACATGATACAGACCAAACATGATACAGACCAGACATGATACAGACCAGACATGATACAGACATGACATGATCTGCTCAGCAACACTTAATCTCTCTGCCCAGCCTAACGTGGGACGGTTTGAAAGACAGACATTATATCTGCTATGGTCAAGATGGTTACCTGTCCTCCCTCCCTCCTGCAGAGCCATTTCTCTATACTATGAGCTGGCTGCGAATGACTTGGCCTTCATCAAACAGTGCAAGGATGGGTCTGGCTTCCTCATTAACCTTATAGACTCTCCGGGCCATGTGGACTTCTCCTCCGAGGTGACAGCTGCTCTCCGCGTCACCGACGGCGCACTAGTAGTGGTAGACTGTGTCTCAGGTACGCCAGAGAAGGGCCCTTTGCTCTGCAGTGTGAGCATCTGAACTGACTACCTGTTTGCTTTGTAGTGCACTACTTTTTGGCCTGGGCATAGTCGCCCCTGGAGAGACTCATTAAAAGTAGTGCACTATTTGTTTTGGGACATAACCCTGGTAGTGTGCCGGCTGTCGTGCATCCAATGCTTGGCTCTTCACTCACACTCACACAACAGCCCATTATGCTTTATGGTCAATGTTATTTATTTGGCATTGGGTGTACATACCTAGTGAAAAGGGGTGGTTTATCTAGAGTGATCCCTATTAGTACTGCCAGTAATGCAATAGTAAGTGTCCATTGTAAGGCCAAAATAACCCATAGTAACCCCACTGATCAATTGTCTCATTCTCTCAAGTGTCACTCTGATATTTTATTTTAAAACACTGCCTCTCAAAATATTTAATTGGTTTTATGTAGGGAAATATTTGTCAGGAAAAAAGTAAAATATCAAGAAATGGAAGCTACAACACACAATCCAGGGACTGCGGAGAAAAGGCTATACATAAATAGCGCTAAGAGAGAGAAGCCACAAAGGGCCAACAATCACTTGAAGGAGCTACAGAGTTCAGTGGCTGGATGTGGATGTATGGTGTAGCAGTTAACCATATCAAGCATAAATGTGTCCTGTATTGGAGAGTGGCAAGATAGAAGCGGTTACTCAAAGATTAACATCTAAACAAGCCGTGATTTCCGAAAGGATTCTGTGGGCAGATAGGACTATGATAGAGGGGTTTGGCTAAAATTGCTAAGTGCTCTCTGTTGTGCATATCCACCCAGCCCATGACTCAATACATATAATGCCTACAGTGATTTATGGTGGTTGCAGCATCATGCTATGGAGACGTTTCAAATCAGCAATGACGGTGAGTCTTGTTAATAATGAAGGAAGAATGTACCATCATGTGAAAAAGTTATTACATCCCATGGATCATCTGCAAATAGATACAATTCTAGCCCATTGGTAATCTACGTCAGACAGGTTGTCCTACACAATCAATCAATCAAATTTATTTTATAAAGCCCTTTTAACATCAGCAGATGTCACAAAGTGTTTTCACAAAACACCCAGCCTTAAACCCCAGGGAGCAAACAACAATAGTGATGAACTTCAGTGGCTAGGAAAAACTCCCTAAGAGGGCCGAATTTAGGAAGAACCCTAGAGAGGAACCAGGCTCTGGGGGGTGACCAGTCCTCTTCTAGCTGTGCCGGGTGAACATATTAAGAGTCCAAATTTTAATAGTTCAATGCACGTGGGCTAAGCTCAGAGTCTATTTAAACCTAGTCCAGATCGGAGGCATAACCAGATGGACAAGGACAGGGGGAAAGGGGGGTCAGCAGAGTGGCAGCTGAAATCGTCAGGTATCGTCTTGATCTGCAACACAACCAGAAGGACTTTGGACAGGGACAGCAATGAGTCAAACCTGGTACTCCGCAGGTGTGGGTCAAGACCTCATGTCCGCCAAGTTTAAATGACAGAAAACAGGGAAAATTTAGAAAATGCATACCTTAGATCTACAGGAATTCATAGTGGAGAAGGAGAACTGACCCAACTCCCCCAGCACAATAATAATAATACACCATTCAGGCCAGGAGCTGAAGATGTTAATTGAAGTCTCGAAAACCTCCAGGGTAACAGCAAGCTCTCAATAAACCTCTCTTGGTTTATTGATAATGCAAGCTCTCAATAAACCTCTCTTGGTTTAATCAGATTATGCATGTACATACTCATTTTTATTTTCTTACAAATATTTCCCAGCATGATACTATTGTCAGTGTTTTAAAATATGCATTTTAACAGGATTACAATTAAATTACTATTTGTAATTCAGAACAGTGAGAAAATTGTTCAGCTGTTGGAATGCAAAGCGCTGTATATCCTATACTATATCCTATACTATCCCGTCGATTAAACATGTTTTATTATTATCAAACACATCCTTACTGATTTGGTTTTGAACACAGACAAACATTGCATAAAAAATTCAACTCTCACAGCTTCTGCAGATGGCCTTGTTGACCTCATGATTGTTCCTGTCAAGTGACCCAATGCTGATCTTCCTGTCCCAATAGGTGTGTGTGTTCAGACTGAGACGGTGCTGAGACAGGCCATCGCTGAGCGGATCAAGCCCGTTCTGATGATGAACAAGATGGACCGCGCCCTTCTAGAGCTGCAATTGAAGCCTGAGGCACTCTTCTCCACCTTCCAGCGCATCGTGGAGAATGTCAATGTCATCATCGCCACCTACGGGGAGGATGAAGGAGGACCCATGGGCAGCATCATGGTATTTATGGATCAAAGTTAACTGTTCCACAGATCTACAGAATACAGATTACTCTACAGATTACAGATTACTCTACAGATTACACATTACTCTACAGATGATTCTACACATTTATCTTCAGACTACTCTATAGATTACAGGTTATTCTACAAATTACACATTAATCGACAAATTTTTCTACAGATGACTCTACAGTTTACAAATTACTGTACAGATTACTCAACACATTACAGATTAGTTTACAGATCACTCAACAGATTACTCTTCATAACACTATACAATTCACTCTACAGATTGTTCCACAGATCAAATTGTTGTCCCTCACAGAAAATGCATGTTTTTCAGTGTTCCCAAAGTTTCACAGTCAGTGTCATTACGTTAAGGTTATGTCATTAGTATGTCAGGGTTAGCATATTAGGATTTGAAAATGTCAGTATGTACACGGCTCAAAAAAATTCTTAAATCACACATCAGGTCTCGATGAACGAAATACAGCAAATGTCCCTATAGAACGATAACGTCGCTGGTTGTAGCTGATTCTGCGTAGTCACCGCTATGCTAGGTGTTTTTGTCTGTGATGCGCAAAACTACCAGTACGATAGATGTTTTGGTATCAATATTTTGGCAACATTTTGCAACGTTGTGAAAAGCAAAATATACACTGCTCAAAAAATTAAGGGAACACTTAAATCACACATCGGGTCTTGACGAAGGGAATTTATTAAAGATCAAAATCTTAATTGTAGGCTACATACTGTAATTTGTTGATAACAAAATAACATAACAACGGTCAATGGAAACCAAAATCACCAATCGACCGAGGGCTAGATTCAAACTGTATTTCAGTAGTAGACCAGTGTCTCTATGTATGTAGTTTTACATACCGTATGTTACCTAAACAGAGGACCAGCATCTGGAGCCATGGTAGCCCAGGACAGTGGAGGACGCTATATTTTTAACAGCACAATGACACTGGCTATAAAGGCATTCCCTATTCCCTTGCATTCCCTATTCCCTTACATTCCCTATTCCCTTGCATTCCCTATTCCCTTGCATTCCCTATTCCCTTATATTCCCTATTCCCTTACATTCCCTATTCCCTTATATTCCCTATTCCCTTACATTCCTTATTCCCTTACATTCCCTATTCCCTTACATTCCCTATTCCCTTGCATTCCCTATTCCCTTACATTCAATATTCCCTTTATAGTGCAGTACATAACCAGGCCACTATAGCTTCCTATTCCTCTACTACTTTTAACCATGGCCTGGTTCTTTCTGAGTTTCTGGACTGACCCTAATCCTGGTGTTTCCCGGTGTGTCCCGGTGTAGGTGGACCCAATGGTGGGCACAGTGGGCTTTGGTTCAGGGCTACACGGCTGGGCCTTCACCCTGAAGCAGTTTGCTGAGATGTACGTGGCCAAGTTCACAGCTAAGGGAGAACAGAAGACGGAGATGAACCCCGTGGAACGCTGCAAGAAGGTCGAGGACATGATGAAGAAACTTTGGGGTGAAAAGTGAGTTCTAGATAAAAGAGAAGACAAGGGGTGTAGAGAGGACAAATGGGAGAGGAGAAAAGGGAGAGGATAGCGATGAAATAGGAGAGGCCAGAGGAGAAATAGGAATGTGGAGAGGAGGAAAAAAGGAGAGGAGAAAGATGAAATAGGAGAGGAGTGAGGAGAAATAGGAGAAAAGACAGGAGAAATAGGAGTGTAGTGAGGAGAAATAGGAGAAAAGACAGGAGAAATAGGAGTAGAGTGAGGAGAAATAGGAGAAAAGACAGGAGAAATAGGAGTAGAGTGAGGAGAAATAGGAGAAAAGACAGGAGAAATAGGAGTAGAGTGAGGAGAAATAGGAGAAAAGACAGGAGAAAAAGGAGAGGGGCAACCCCCTATTCAGTAGCAATTCATACACCTGCCTTAGTGAAGAAGCTGACAACAAAGTCTGTGATTGAAGGAAGAGAAATAAGCAAGCTTTAGTTCACACACGCTTAATGCAGGCTGCAGAGTAATTTTGTATACTCTTTAAAAAAAGGATGGGTTTCATGTGTTTTCTGAAAATGGCCAGGGACTGTCCCAGCCTCAAGGGAAGATGGGTGCCAAGACAGAGACGAGATATAGTCCCAGCCTCAAGGGAAGATTGGTGCCAAGACAGAGAGGAGAAATAGTCCCAGCTTCAAGGGAAGATGGGTGCCAAGACAGAGAGGATAAATAGTCCCAGCTTCAAGGGAAGATTGGTGCCAAGACAGAGAGGAGAAATAGTCCCAGCTTCAAGGGAAGATTGGTGCCAAGACAGAGAGGAGAAATAGAGAGGAGAAATAGTCCCAGCCTCAAGGGAAGATTGGTGCCAAGACAGAGAGGAGAAATAGTCCCAGCTTCAAGGGAAGATGGGTGCCAAGACAGAGAGGAGAAATAGACAGAGAGGAGAAATAGTCCCAGCTTCAAGGGAAGATTGGTGCCAAGACAGAGAGGAGAAATAGACAGAGAGGAGAAATAGTCCCAGCTTCAAGGGAAGATTGTTGCCAAGACAGAGAAGAGAAATAGACAGAGAGGAGAAATAGTTCCAGCCTCAGGGGAAGATTGGTGCCAAGACAGAGGAGTTTGAATGGGCTGAAGGGAAGTTGCCCTCCTGTATGGGCGGGATGACAAAAGCACAGAAGTGGCAGAACGAAGAGTCAAAGATGTAGGGAGGCCACTGCTACAGGTGATGATAATGTATGTTATTCCAGAGTTCAGTTCAGGTGATGATAATGTATATTATTCCAGTTTAGTTCAGCAAATAATAATGTGTATTATTTCAGATTCTTCGACCCTTCATGTGGAAAGTTCAGCAAAACGCCCACCAATGCCGCCGGTGAAAAGCTCCCGCGCACATTCTGCCAACTTGTCTTGGATCCCATCTTTAAGGTCTGCTCATGCTAATGATCTAATGTTGATCAGTCAAATGATCCCATATTTAACATCTCCTCATGCTAATGATCTAATGTTGATCAGTCAAATGTCTGAAGTTGTTTTTTGTTTAGAAATAAATCTGGAGTCTAGGTGAATGTGACATTTTTTTACAAAGGTTTTTGATGCCATCATGAACTTCAACAAAGAGACTGCTGACAAACTGATTAAGAAACTGGAAGTGAAGCTGGATGCTGAAGACAAAGAGAAAGAAGGGAAGCCATTACTGAAGGTGTGTTGCTGCTTTATACATTTTCTAAAGTGCCACTGGCAGAAATGTTCCAGACTGAACAGGGGTGGTGCTCAGTACCAACAAAACACAACGATAAGACAGGGTACTGAAACCCTTTAGCCTCCTCCTTTCATGTCACCACTTTGTTTGCACACACAATGTGTTGGTGTTTGTGTTCTGTAGGCAGTGATGCGCCGCTGGCTGCCAGCAGGGGACGCTCTCCTCCAGATGATCACCATCCACCTGCCCTCCCCTGTCACCGCACAGAGGTACCGCTGTGAACTGCTCTATGAGGGACCCGGAGATGATGAGGCCGCTATGGGTGATTCTATAGACTTCTCTATAGGCTTTTGGCCATGTAGCAATTAATTATGACTATTACTAGTAGTAGTAGTAGTAACAGTATTAGTAGTAGTAGTAATAGAAGTAGCAGTAGTAGTATTTGAAGTAGTAGTAATTGTAGTAGCAGTAGTAGTAGTTTTAGAAGTAGCAGTAGTAACAATGGAAGTAGTAGCGGTGGTAGTAGTAATAGTAACCAGTTTTTCATCCTTCTCTCTGAATCCCTGATGGCTTGCCCTCATAACCCCTCCCAGGCATTAAGAACTGTGACCCCAAAGCTCCCCTGATGATGTATATCTCCAAGATGGTTCCCACCAGCGACAAAGGTCGCTTCTATGCCTTTGGCCGAGTTTTCTCTGGCATGGTGGCGACGGGGCAGAAGGTTCGGATAATGGGACCCAACTACACTCCCGGCAAAAAAGAAGACCTGTACCTAAAGCCCATTCAGAGGTACAAATGTATATGGAATATTTAGCACTTTAAATTCAGAATGTCATATTAAAATGCTCCAGTGAATCTACCCCACCTTTTGAACACAGCGAAGTCCTCTAACTAACATCATCAAACTAATAGACCCAACTAGCTGTCTTTTCTGCTCCCACTGATACACAGAACTATTCTGATGATGGGCCGATACACCGAGCCCATCGAGGATGTTCCCTGTGGCAACATCGTGGGTCTGGTAGGGGTAGACCAGTTCCTGGTGAAGACTGGCACCATCTCCACCTACGAGCACGCCCACAACCTGAGGGTGATGAAGTTCAGTGTCAGTCCCGTGGTCAGGGTGGCGGTGGAGTGCAAGAACCCAGCCGATCTGCCCAAACTGGTGGAGGGCCTCAAACGCCTGGCCAAGTCAGACCCCATGGTCCAGGTACCGTTCAGGCCCAATGTTACTGGCCAAACGTTTTGGGTTGCATGTATTCATGTTTTATGGCAGAGCGATCAGCATCCGGTTAAGACAGAACAGGGTTTTGTGTTTTGGTTTACCAACGTGTAAAGAAACGGCGTCTGTCCTCTGTCTCAGTGTATCATTGAGGAGTCGGGAGAACACATTGTAGCCGGAGCAGGAGAGCTGCATCTGGAGATCTGCTTGAAGGATCTAGAAGAGGATCATGCTGGAATTCCCCTGAAAGTGAGGAACACAGTGACCTACTGCATTTGACAGTACACAGAGAAATTACCTATAAATCATTTAGTTCACTGCTTTCTTGAGATAATGGAAGATATTTGTAAGCTGAATCATTACACTTCTTTCTTCCAGAAATCTGACCCAGTAGTGTCTTACCGCGAGACAGTGGCCGATGAATCCGACCAAATCTGCCTGTCCAAGTCCCCTAACAAACACAACCGCCTTTACATGAAGGCCCGGCCCTTTCCAGATGGCCTGGCCGAGGACATTGACAAGGGGGAGGTAAGCGCCAGACAAGAGCTGAAGATCAGGGCTCGCTACCTGGCCGAGAAGTACGAGTGGGAGGTGACAGAGGCACGGAAGATCTGGTGTTTCGGCCCCGACGGGACGGGACCCAACATCCTGACAGACGTCACCAAGGGAGTCCAGTACCTCAATGAGATCAAGGACAGTGTGGTGGCTGGGTTCCAGTGGGCCTCCAAGGAGGTGAGCAGAAACCAGCACCCTCGTTAGCACCTTGGGAACCCTCTTAACTGCTAAACTCACCAGAGAACCGGGCCACATCTGAGGTGCCTCCTGTTTTGCAGGGCGTCCTGTGTGAGGAGAACATGAGGGGGATACGCTTCGATGTCCACGATGTGACACTGCATGCCGATGCAATTCACAGAGGGGGCGGGCAGATCATCCCCACGGCACGCCGGGTCATCTACGCTGCTCAGCTCACCGCCCAGCCGCGCCTCATGGAACCAGTGTACCAGGTGGAGATTCAGGTGAGACGGGGTGGAACTCCAGGGACGGCAGGTACATTTGGGGAACATGTAATGACAGCATAGCCACTGCTGGCTTGCTCAAAAGCTGAGCGTGGTCGGGCCTGGATGGGAGACCAGATCCAGCTGGAAGTGATGTTGATGGGCGAGTCTTCCCTCTGGTTTGAAGATCAAGTCCCAATATCCCAGGGCATGTAATAGGACATTGCCCAAAGGTGTCATCTGCCGGATGGGATATTAAACATATCTCCCGACTCACTTGTGGTCACTTCACATAGCTAATAAGGAGCTAATGTTTTATTGCCAGAGGCGGAGGTTTACTGGGACCGATGGCACTTATGACAGCCAATTAGAGGTGGCCAAAAGTATAAAATATAAAAAAAAGTTAAAACTGTAAATATGACTATAATTAGATTAGAAAGTAAGTACTTCAGTGATTTACATCTATTTCATGATCCCATAATGGGGGAACACGGCCTTATGTCGCACCCACTGAATATAGTTTGAGATGTGGTCTAGTTATTTGACAAAGAGTTTACAATTCTCACTGTATTTTTATGTAATTAGTAAAATACAGCTCTGGAAAAAAAATGAGACCACTGCACCTTTTTCTTTCCTTTCCAAAGAAGTTAAAAAGGAAAGTTTTGAGTGAGGAACAGAAGCTCCCAATTTGCGGTGGTCTGTATATTTTGACCTAATTGTTCCTTGCAGTGCCCCGAGCACGTCGTTGGAGGGATTTACGGTGTGCTAAACAGGAAGAGAGGCATGGTGTTTGAGGAGTCCCAGGTCGCTGGAACTCCCATCTTCATCGTGAAGGCTTTCCTTCCTGTCAATGAATCATTCGGTGAGTTCCTCAGAAGTCGTCCACCAAAACCATTTAATGTAAACAAGGCCATGTAAAAGAATCGTCCATTCAGAACTTGTCTTGAACGACACATGAAGAGTCATTCGTGGAATCAATCACCCAATTCCTAATGATTTCAACGAATCGTGACAGGGTCCACTGACCAACACTACAGACCTCTGGGTTGTTTATAAATGTTTTTCCTGCTTTCGTGTCAGGCTTCACAGCAGACCTGCGGTCCAACACAGGGGGCCAGGCCTTCCCTCAATGTGTGTTCGACCACTGGCAGATCCTGCCGGGTGACCCCTTCGATGAGACCAGCCGGCCGTGGCAGGTCGTGGCAGACACCCGCAAGCGCAAAGCCCTGAAAGAGGGCATCCCAGGCCTGGACAACTTCCTGGACAAACTGTAATCTGTTCAGGTGTGGTTGGACTGCCGCTTCAAAGTGCAATTCAACCATAGTAGCACTTAATGTGGAAGTAAACACAAAACAGCCAAACCACAGGAATCAGTACAATGCACTGTATTTGAACTGTTAGAACAATGGGAAAAATTTACTGATAAAGGTATTAAAAAAAGGATATAGCTTTATTGTTTAAGTGTTTGATATCCTGCAGAAAAATAAAAAAATTAGCACCTTGTTTGTTTTGTTTACATCATGACAGCGTGGTGAAATGTGAGAAGTGTCTGTTACGGTTATCCATTTCTTCCAACATAGTGACATGACTGTAATAAGCAGAGCAATGCAGCTTTATTCAGGGTAAATGACCAAAACCTCTATTCATTTAATCTGATGTTCCCAAAACAATTACCCACCTTGTTCTAATGCAAGACAAATATTTTCTTGGGCAGACCCAATGATGAAAAAACCTAGATGACTGCAGAATATTCACCCCACCGTTCGAACATCCCACTGCTATTGAAATGCAGCATTGTTTTACAGTGAACTAAACATCTCAGCTGTTAAAGAATAAATTATTCAAATGTGAAATTATAATTTAGATGTAACTGATGTTACTGCCCCAACTAGAACAAAAATACTAGTCATTTTGTCCTTAAAACACTAAATAAAAATACTGTATTCCTGAAATCCTTCATATGGAGTACACTGTTGGGAGTGCCAAAATGGCCAACCAGCGGCTTGTAAGCCTCTCTGTGTCCAGTGAACACCATGTAGACAGCCCCTAAACCTCACCCAACCAGGGCCTGAAAACAAATGGTTTTCTGTTCTAGCTAGTTATAAATTGCAGCCACCTGGTATACCAGGTCAATATAAGGGCCTGATTGGAGGTTGCTCTAAAAAAGTGAATTGGAACTGGCTTGTGGGGCCTGAATGGAACAGCCCTGCACGCCCTGGACCCTTGAATGGCGTTCTCCCTAGTCACATCCAAATGTACTTGGTCCAGCAAGGGAGGGTGATGACTGCAGTTCACCAACTAGCTGTGTACATCACCAGGAGACTGACCAATGAGGTTAGTCAAGCAATAATGTGAAACTTGTCATCAGACACTTGAATAAGCTTGCTCTGAATTTGGGTGTCCTCACACATCAATGGCAGACTCTGAAAATTCCCCGTTTGGATGTGGATTCCCCTGAGGAACAGTGAGTTGGTGTTGTCTACTTTGTGTTGAGTCCAGCCACAGCATCAGCAATCCAGGGTTTAAATCCACCACTGGCTTAGTCCCCTTTAGGAGCAATTACTTGTATCTCTCAACTCCAGCTCACAGAACAGGGATCTGCTGATTATTATTCTAGCCCTGTAATAAGGGGTAATTTAGACCTGGGAAACCAGGTGAATGCAAGGTGTATTTTGAGTTCCCAAACTGACTTGAGAACTGGCCTAAAGGACTCATACAAAGCTGACATCTTATTACCAAACATTGGCCAAAATAATATTCCTAAACTTAAACCTGCACCCCAAATTTATGTCACAAGTTATGAGTTTTATACATGAAATACAATTCACCATTTCAGGCCCAGATTGTATTTAGCTGTTCAACAAAGAAAGTTAAATTACTTGGTTCTAAATGTTGGTTCTGTGAACCAGGATATAAATGTGTTCACATATCCCGCTTAACCTTTCAAACATAAAAATGAAGGTTAAAATGTCAACTCTCCCGGGCCAACAGTTGAATAATGGAACATTAACAAAAATGTACATGAAAATAAACAAAATACTAGAAGATTGCAGAGTTATAATCATGTGATACACACAACGTAAAACAAAGACATATTTGACATTTTGGGGAAGATGGCCTCTTGAGCACTCTTGGCACTCAAATACATGTTTATAATTTGTACAAAAAACTAAACAAGAAGAGTTCCTCAGGAGAAAAACCTAAGAACCAGCTTCCAACACACCCAGATTTAGATGCACTTCAACCTCAGGTCAAAGTTTAGTAGGTCTGGAAAACTCTTATTGCTGGGACAGAAGGGAAAGTCCACTATCAATCTGTAAGTAAAACAACAGTGAGCTGCCTTGAGAACTCCTCCCAGGTACTGACAAACAGTCATTTTGACCAATCAAAACATCAACCGCCTCAGTTCACCCAATGGAAAAGGCGATTATGTAAAAACCGACAGACTTGTAAAAATCAGTTGTCATTTCATAGTAAAAAACAGAACAGTCCCTGCCCTTCCACATTAGGTCCGAGGTGTGTTGTGAGGCCAGCTCAGTCATCATCAAGTCCCATCAATCCAAAATGGCTTCCTCCTCTTCTCTACCCTTGTCTCCTATCCTGTCATTATTATTAATCTGCTGAAAGAAATGCATTTATTGTCCCTTTAAAGTCCTATTCTCACAGGCAGACAAATGTCCATTGGCATTTTTTCCAAATGATCCGACACCAATGCTGATCAAGAACAGGAGAGTAGGCCTGGCCCAGTGAGATGGGATGAAGTACAGAATATTAGGCCCGGCCCAGTGAGATGGGATGAAGTACAGAAGACTAGACCTGGGCCAGTGAGGAGGGAT
>JACXGJ010011513.1:0-19671 GCA_016801105.1 Esox niger | reverse complement strand
GGCTCTGCCCTCACTGCGGCTCTGCCCTCACCACTGTTCTGTCCAGGCAACGTGGGAGACTAAGAGGGAGGAAGGCAGGACAGGAGACCAAAGATGCAGGGGCATGATTCCACTGCCTACACTAAATCCACATAAGGGCCACCTGTTCATGTTTTTATGATTTCTTTCTGTTAATAAAACGCCCTCCAGAGCCCTGTACTCTTGTCACGTTTCTGTTTCAATAATTAATTCATTCGGAAAACCCGGACATCCGCTTTATATGTAGGTAAAACCTTTAAATCAAGTGTGCATTACTGTGCTATTACTCAGAGCACATTAGAACCTATCCAGGTTTATTGCTGTCCCTTGACTCAGTTACACACCGTTCAAATGAATGATCTATATATGCAATGAATGACAACAACAACCTACAAAATGCAGCTGACAAACTTTGGAAAGTTCAACATGACTGCTTGTTTTTTTCACATTTGGGAGAAAACCTCTTTCACTTACACTTACGCCGCAACTTCCGTACAATTGAAATAAACCATCTACATTTGTCATATTGTTTTCAACTGATCGCTCTGTTATGCCTGGGCAAGAATAAATCAGTAATACTGGCGGACAAACATGGGCTGAGCTTACAATATAATTTGTTTTACCAATGGAATTCAGCGGAGCAAATTAGAACTCCATCGGCACACAGATGGACAAAAACAATTGTATGGCATCAACAAAGATGCAAACGGACAGAGACTGCACCAAATATACCCCTAATGACACCCTAAATATTTAGTTGTTAGGGGCTTAACTAGGCTAAAATGCAGCATACAAGTGTTCAGCTAGAAAGAGATGCACACACACACACACACACACACACAAACGAATACTCTCCAGGTTGACAGGGCAGAGGAAGGATCTGGAAGGTTAGCAACAGGCTAATGGGAACCCAAGCTATAATGAGCTCTCTGGGGAAACCAAATCACTATAGCCTCACACACCACACACACACACACACACACACACACACACACACACACACACACATATACACACACGCACACACACACACACACACACAAGCACACACGCATACATACACACACATCTATTTTGCAAGGTCATACCCTTTGCCCTTAAGATACTCCAGGATTAATGAGCACAAAGCCTCATGGTCCAGGTCAGCACGGGTTGATTGCTCCAAATGCAATGAGAGTTGTGGGGAAAGCAAAGTGTCTGTATGTGGAAGTTTCTGTGTGTTTCTGTCTGTGTGCCTATGTTGGTGTCTGTCTGTATGTGGATGTTTCTGTGTGTTTCTGTCTGTGTGCGTATGTTGGTGTCTGTCTGTATGTGGATGTTTCTGTGTGTTTCTGTCTGTGTGCGTATGTTGGTGTCTGTCTGTATGTGGATGTTTCTGTGTGTTTCTGTCTGTATGCGTATGTTGGTGTCTGTCTGTATGTGGATGTTTCTGTTTGTTTCTGTCTGTGTGCGTATGTTGGTGTCTGTCTGTATGTGGACCAGCAGTCCACTCTCCACAGACTACCTCTGTTATAATTTCCTCTTTAATCCTTCCATTTCCTTTGGATGTCTCAGAGGTTTTGAACCTTGCAACCTGTATCCTACCTGCTGATACTACCCAAAAAATAACACATTCCCAAGAGTACGACAGGCTTCCCATTGCCAGACTCTGGGCCCCCAAGATTACAGTGTGCTGGTCATACCCGGGCATTGATGACTCATGAAACCAGAACACTTCCACAATGTCTTGTTGAAGTTGAGATATTAATGCCACTTGGTTGAGTAAAGGGTTAAGGTCTGGAATACGCCCAAAACGACACCAAACAAACAAGGAGTTTGGAGGTTTGGTGTTTAACTGTGTCAAGCACGGATTGAACCTCCTAACGGCCTTCCCAATCACTGATCAAGACACCAGAACTGTGGAGAGAAGAGGAGAGGTGGGGACAGGAGAAGAGAAGATGGACTGGACAAAAGGAGAGAGGAGTGGGGAGGAGAGGAGAGGACAAGGGATCAGAGGAGACAGGAGAGGAGAGGAGGGGAGAGGAAAGGAAGGCAGAAGGGAGAGGAGGGTAGAATAGCGGACACGAGGAGGTCGGTAATACAATAACCCAGGGCCAGCGCTACTTGAACATGTTGTGAAGGACAGAGGCAGAGGGCATCACACATCTCTTCATCTAGCGCAGGGGGGCCTGTTTCAGCCTGTTTATTTATTTGCATCCACATTAGCTACAGCGCAGTGGTTCCCTGGTGTCCATGGCTCTGTGCATGTGACAGCAACCTAGCAGGCACATACGGATGTCGTGCCCTTGAAGAGTCCGAAGGAGGCACGCAATTACTTTGTAGGCTCAGCAGGTTTGGAGACAAGTTACAAAAAAAACTCCCTGGATATGTGCAGTGTCGGTGTGTGTGTGTGTGTGTGTGTGTGTGTGTGTGCATTTCTGTCTGTCTTTCTGTGTCTCTGTGTGTGTGTGTGTGTGTGTGTGTACGCGTGTTAGTTTCAGATTTTATTTCATGATCTGTGTTCACTGCTGATGTCCTCACTTAGCTATTTCAACAGTAGAATCTGTGTAAATATTGCCAGAAATACCTTTTATTAGGTCGATAACAATGAAATTTACTGTGACCTAAGTCAGTGCAGTAAACACAGCATGATGGCGTCCGTGCAGAGCTTGCAGTCCAGCAGTTTTTATTTGTTACCTCATTTGTTCCCATCATATTTATTTAGTCGAGCACTTCATCTCATCCTGAGGAAAATGCTGAGAATATCAAACACTCAAGGAGACAGAGAGCCTGTATTCCAATTTTCATCCTATTCCCTGTATGGCACATTAATGTTGACCCCCTAATTCCTTAAAAAGGGCACTATAGTTACACCCTAGTTCCTATGAGCACAGGGGTACTATGAAAGGAATAGCTGACATTCAGGAGGCAGACCGATGACATGACTCTAGCTGGGAGGTGGTAAGGGATCACCTAGTACTTCTTACCAGTAACCAGGGTAACCTAGTGTTTCTCAGCAGTAACCAGGGTAACCTAGGGGTTCTCTGAAGAAAAACCTACTGGTGAGACCATGTGACCTGTAACTGAAAGGTTGAATCCCAGAGCCGGCAAGGTCAAGAAAAATCAGTTCTGTCCCTGAGCAGTTCCCCAAATGGCTCCCAGGTAATTGCTGGTTCTGTCCGGGTCAGAGGCGGTGTGGAGACAGTAAACTGGAACGTGGCCAGGGACCTTGTGGTGCTGTGGCATGACAACAATCTCTGTCAATATCAACAAGACAGAGGAGCTGATCATGGACTACAGGAAACAGAGGGACCAGCACGATATCATCCACATCCATGGGGTTGGATTGGGTCCAGAACTTCTACCTCGCCGTCTCCGACAGATGTCCCTCTCCTGAGACTTGTCATGGGCCCTCAAAAAGTTCTGATGCCGTGACACTGACTGACTGCCTTCTTGATATGGCAACAAGACTGCCCTATATCACAGGACACTCCAGAGGGAGGAGTGGACAGAGGGAGTTCATCAGGGCTCCACACAGTCCAGGGCCTTACTTTATCAGTCATGCATAAGCCCAGACCAGCGAGTAAAGCATGCGTGTGATCATTTCCCTGCAGCATGAGATTTACCAATATGAACATTATACAGCCATGTCCACGCAAAACTTGTGGAGTGACTGACTGTCGAAGTAATTAACACAGTCCAAAATAGGAAAAGAAAAATCAATGTTTGTCCATAATGTTCCAAGTGAAGCATCTTGTTATCTAAAATTAACATGGATGGAGTTACAGGCTGGTTTCTAGGATGTTTTAGATGCCTGCCGCCTGTCTCTCTCTCAGTGTCTCACAAACACAGACACACAAACGCATACATGCACGTATTCTCTCAGTGTGCTAGCACCGTTCAGTATGTTTATTTTCTATCTGGTAAATCAATCTCTGTCTTCCCTGGAACACTGAGGGGACAGGAGGGATGCTATTTAAATAATTCACACCTGTGTGTGTGTGTTTGTGAGTGTGTGTGTGTGTGTGTGTGTGTGAATATGTGTGAAACTACGTGTGAAACTAAGTGTGTTTGTGGGTCTGTATATGTGTTTGCGTGTGTTTGTTCATGTGTCAGTGTCTGAACCTGTGTGTGTGTGTGAGAGAGAGAGACTGTGTGTTTCTGAGTCTGTGTGTGTTCAAAGCCTATGTGTGATAGAGTTTGTGTGTGCAGTACCAGTAAGCATTCTCCTCATGTTTGTTGTTTTCCAGGATGTTGGTCCCAAGTTTGTTTGTTATATTTTTTTATATGAATGAGCTTTAGCAGTACTATCCTCAGGCTGCTGCCAGAAGGGAAGATTTGGTCCCTAAAGAATACTTCTGTGTTGACTGTTAGTCTTCCTTCTGATTGGAGGCTATGTGATATCAGACTTCAAGTTATCTGTCGCCTGTCAGGTGACATCTGCTGTTGTCAGTGGATCTGTCACCTCTGGACCTGATTAAACCATCTCTGTGGGCTCACACCTGGTTAACCAGAGTTACAACCAACAGGAGGGCGGCTCTCCAGGAACAGATAGTATGAGAGTATGGTGTTATGATGGTATAATAGTATGGTGGTTCGAGGGGAATGTGGTGTAAGGGTATGGTGGTATAACGGTATAGTGGCATGGTGGCGTGATGGTATCATGGTATGGTGGTATCATGGTATTGTGATGTAATGATATGGAGGTTTTGTGGTCTGATGTATAGTGGTATGATAATATTGTAATGTGATGGTATTGTGATGTGATGGTATGGTAGTATTATGGTATTGTGATGTGATGGTATGGTGGTATTATGGTATTGTGATGTGATGTTATGGTGGTATGATGATGTTTTGGTGTGATGGTGTGGTGGTATCATGGTATTGTGATGTAATGATATAGAGGTTTTGTGGTGTGATGTAATGGTGGTATGATAATATTGTAAGGTGATGGTATTGTGGTGTGATAGTATGGTAGTATTATGGTATTGTGATGTGATGGTATGGTGGTATGATTATATTTTGGTGTGATGGTATGGTGGTATGGTGGTATCATGGTATTGTGATGTAATGATATGGAGATTTTGTGGTGTGATGTAATGGTGGTATGATAATATTGTGATGTGATGGTATGGTAGTATTTTGGTTTTGTGATGTGATGGTGTGGTGGTATGATGATATTTTGGTGTGATGGTATGGCGCTATCATGGTATTGTGATGTAATGGTATGGCAGCATGATGGCATTGCAGTGTGATGGGATGGTTGAATTATGTATTGTAATTGGTATAATGTGGTGCGATGTAAAGTTTGCCATATCTACAATTTGTCATACATACTATATCTAATATGTTCTCATGGTAGACCAAGAAATTGCTCCGAATATAAAAACATCTACTCAACAATTAACCACACAGCTCCAATCTATCATGAATTATTTTATACTCCTCCCCCCCTACAAAACACAAAAAGCACTACATAACTAATGTTCAACAAAGAATTCTGTCTGGAGAATAATGAATGGATTCCTAAAGCAGGACCACTGCTACAACATTGTTTAAGGCAGCATGATAAACTACAGAATGACCGCAGGCAGAAATAGAATCCATAAGCCAAGAAAACTTCAGCCGGAAGAATTACCAAAAACAAACCTTGACAAGTACTGTATTCAAATGTCAGACGTGTCAAATAATCATATACACTACACACACTGAACTGTGTCCCAATTTCACCCTCTTCCCTACATAGTGCGGAGATTTATGATCACTGGTCAAAGGTAGTGCACTGAAAATGGAAAATGATACCATTTGAGATGCAGCCTGAATACACAGTACATCACATTCATTTAATTCAGCCTCCTTACTGACCACGTCATTATTCTGCAGTAATCAATGGCAGAGCACACGTCCCAAATGACTCTTTCTCCCTATTTCTCTCCCTATATATATATATATATATATTCATATGAGTGTGTAAGAAATCCTTATCCTCTCTCTGTTCTCCACTCCTCCTTCTCATTCATGCTCAATCTCTCCCTCGCTTCTCCACATAAATCCAGCACACGATTCAATCCCACTGTTCGGGGATCGCGTGAGGCCAGGTAATCATGATTTATCCCGACTCGGGTCAAGAATCTCCTGGTTTTGATTAAGGTAATGTCCTGGCGGTTGTGCTGGTTGCGCCGTGACAGCTGACTGATAGGCAGACGCTGAGTGCTTTGGTCTCCGCGAGACGCGGCGTGGAGGTCCCGCCTGTGTGCCGACGAGACCCGGGTGGTGCCTCCTTTGATTAGAGACACAGCCTCGTCATCACCGATCGACCTGGCGGTACGGCGCCGGGACGACCCGGGGGCCGACAACGCGGAGAGGATGTATAGAGAGTGAGAAAGACAGACGGAGTGAGACCGAGAGTAAGCGAAGGAGACAGAAAGAAAGAGCACCGTTTCCCAGACAGACAAAAGCAACAGCGGCCAACGTGTGATAGAGGTCAGACCCCAGACCGGCCCTCATTTATAAAGAGGACACGCGGTGTCTGGAGGACTAGCCTCTCCCGCCTTCCCGGTCTCATTCCGACAAATCACTCCCTGTCTGCTACGTAGTGCACTTCATTTACCAGGGCTCCATGCAAGGCTGCCATTTGTAATGCGGCCTCAGTCGCCGAACGTCTCCACGGGCTGCGATGCAATTTCTGTCCCAGTGCCCTTAGGGCTGAATTACGCTGAGACTCCCGGGGCATGCCGGAACAATACCAGCCCACTGTGGGTCCGCGGTAAATCTTTTTAAAGCTCACCCAGGTGTCCTGAATTGTCTGGTTGTAGCGGCACCTTCCTCCCCCGGTGGTTAAACCGACGGGCGGCCCGTTTTAATCAGAAGACGTACACCCCGCTCCGCCAAACGTCAAATCCCAGCGCCGCTTGGGCGGACTCCCGAGCTGCGTTCTCGGGGTGCATCCTGCCTGCTGCCACTGTCGGTACCGTCTGGTTTCCCGGCCCGGGAGCGCACACGCAGAGAGGCCGTGATGAGCTCTATGATTGGTTGTGGGGATTAAGACTCTGGTTTTGATGGCAGACGGTACAATGGACCGGTGTAGGGATCCCGCTTCTGAGGGAGCGTACCCGCTTCTGAGGGAGTGTAGCATATTATGTTCTGGATATTGTCTGCTGGCCAGCAATGCAGACTGAAGCCTCACCTGTTCCACCAGAAGAGCAGTAGCAGTTTGATGGCTAAGCTTATTCCCTCGCTCCTTCACACTGTCCATCCCTCCCTTCCTCTATCACTGACATTTACATTTGACATTTTAGTAATTTAGCAGCGCTGTATACAGGAACAATTCATGTTGTGTACCTTGCTCAATGGCACTGCAATCTATTGAAACACATGATTTCTAGCCAGTTGGAAGCTAGACATCTCTCTCTGTCCCTCTCCTTTTGCCTGCCAGGAATCAATACGTTCTGCTCAGCGTCATGCAGCACGTGGAAGAGTGCGCGTGCGTGTGTGTGTGTGTGTGTGTGTGTGTGTGCGTGTGTGTGTGTGTGTGCGTGTGTGCATGTGTGTGTGATTTGCCACCATTCCAGGGGAGGGCAGGGAAATCCCAGATGTGGTAACCAGTAAGGTGCAGACATTGGCGTCCTGTTTACCCTAATTCAACTGTGTGTGTGACCTGTTTAGTAGAAGGCTGAAGTGCCAAACAATAACAAACACGCTCTTTCCGGAGACTGGGACAGACTCCCAAATGGCGAACTATTTCATTTTTAGTGCATTACTTTATACCGCAAGCAAATTGGACCTTAATCCAAGGGAGTGCATGATTTAGGGTGCCATCTGGGACTTAATGTATAGCTTCCTCTCCTAAGAGAACCAGGGAAGTGATGATAAACTCTTATGGGAGTAAAGAGATGAGACAGAGGAGTAGAGAGGAGAGAGAGTAGTTGAGACAGAGATTGGGAACACATATATTCCACTCCTCAAAACAATCTAACCAAAGAACACACACCCAAATACCAAGCTGTTCAATACACCCAATTCCAAAAAGAAAAACTAAAAGACAAGCAACACCAAGCAGCTAATCAAGTAAATAAATGAACTACAACAAGGATGCATGGTGCAAACATTTGTATTGGAGCCACACACAGAGCAAAGCAAGCAGCCACAGGAAAAAAAACTGCTAAGCCAATCAAAACTATGCAGAAGCGGAGCCAAACTATAGGAAGCCCATCTATGTTGCCCGGGAGATGAGCGATTGAGTGGTGTCGCGGTGTTACCTGGGCAGGTGGCAGTACAGGCGCTTTTCTGGACATTCTGCCCGTCGCAGGCCACGCCCCCGTTCAGCGGTGTGGGATTTGTGCAGCTTCTGCTCCTCCGCTGCCAGCCCCGCCCACAAACGGCGCTGCACGCCGACCACGTTGTCCAGGTAGACCAACCTCCGTTCACTGTTACCGCGATGGACGACGGATGGGAAGGGGAGGAGTCAGGGCGGGTTTGAAGAGAGAGGAGGCGATGAAGGGAGAGAGGAGGGTTGAAGAGGAGAGACGATGGATGGAGGAACGGATAGATGGATGGAAGGATGAAGGACGGTGGGATGAGGGGACACAGGGACAGAGACATGTAGGAATGAGCGATGAATTAATAAAGGCATGGGGGATAGATGGACACAGCAAGATAGGGATGATGGCATGAGGGTATAGAGGGATACAGAGGGGGAGGATTGGATGAGGGAATGGTGGGATACAGTGACGGATGATGGGATAAGGGGATAGAGGGAAACAGAGAGGGATGATGGCATTAGGGGATCGAGGGATAATGGGATGAGGGGATAGAGGGATACAGAGAAGGGTGATGGATGAAGGGAATAGAGAGATACAGAGAAGGGATGATGGGACGAGGGGATAGAGGGATGATGGAATGAGAGGATAGATGGATACAGAGAGGGGTGATCGCATGAGGGAAAAGAGTGATGATGGGATGAGAGGATAGAGGGATACAGAGAAGGGTGATGGAATGAGGGATGGAGGGATGAAGGAATGTGGGATAAAGGCATGGAGGGATGCAGGTTCAGGGATAATGAATGGAAGGGACAAACAGCCAGGGTTACCCCACATGCTTCACATATTGGTGTTCTTATGTGAATGTTCAATAGCCAGCTTTCACAGCAAGTTGCTAGGTATTGAACATATATATCAGCTAACTCAATCACATGACATAGCAATCTTTCCGACTGCAGCCAAGGCTGTGCAGTGTCTCAAATGCAGTTGGGAAACACATCAACCAGAGGTTTCAGTTCTGTGAGTGCCGTCCCACCAGGATTTTAACAGTCTCAACAATTCCCTTCCTTCACGTAAATACTTGCATAAGTGACGATATGTGCACCAAAGAAATAAAAATAATTCCACACAACTGGCCTGACCCATTGACCTAGGGATTGACCCAGGAAATGATCTGTTTGACCTGGGCACTGACCCATGATCAGGAACTGTCATGAGATACCAGGTCAGTCAATGACCAGTACACCAGTGGATTCAACCCTGACTACAGTCAAATGTAGGAGCAAAAAGTCCCTTTTCCCTACGGAGATCACTGCACATTCATTTAGATCAGAGCTGTTCGGGCCTCAGATTGAAAGTAGGAACTAGAAGGGAAATGGGAAGCCATTTTGTCACAAAGCCAATGCGCAGAACCAGCGTGTGGGCTCCATACTGGGATAATGACACCAGGAAAGAATGGAGACAACGTGGCCACCGTGGGGGACAGGAAACAATGCGACACTCTTCTAATGTTGACTGGGAACAGGAAATAACTTGACACCTTGTAAAAATGAAGTTGGGATAAAATGTGGCATGCTCTTGCTGTTGGCCTTGGTTCCATATTGAAGCGCACCGACTGGAGAACGACAAAGACACCTGATCCTGTACTTCACTACATCTCCCAAAGAGACCTGATCCTGTACTTCACTATATCTCCCAAAGACACCTGATCCTGTACTTCACTACATCTCCCAAAGACACCTGAGCCTGTACTTCACTACATCTCCCAAAGACACCTGATCCTGTACTTCACTACATCTCTGAAATACCCCTGGTCCTGTACTGAAATAAATCTCCTGAAGGCTATGAAACATCTATAAAAAGACTAAACTGAAAACATCTGTGGCAAGAAGTAAATATGTGTACAACAAACTTACACCCATCTGTCTTAAATGCGTTCATAAAGAGCTACAGTACAACTTATTATTCACCTCAAAGTACCCAGCAAAAAAATATCCAGAGAAACACCAGCACAAAGTTTGTGTCTTGGTTCCCTGTCTTTCCTAAATACAAGCTATAATCATACTAGTATTTGTAAAGAGTGGCCTATATTAAGCTAGCTAGTAATAAATTACCAGTAATATTGGGCCGATGAAGTCTAACTCAGTGAAAAGGTAGTCTCCACAAATAGAATGTTGAAAAACAAGTTTGAAATGCCGTGTTTGTCTTTCAGTTCACAAGCTGTAGACAAATTAGAAAACAAGAACAATCAGGAATAGCTGAACTGCTTGAAAGAAACACTTTGAAAAAGTGGAGTTAAAACTTAATGTAACAATAATTTCACCTTTCAGCATGCAACTGCTTGAAAATGCCAATCCACTTCTCAGGACAAACCAGTAAAAACTGGGTGACGATTAATGTATTTTTCTGGGCAGAACGATTCCATGTGAAGGTTCCCTAACTTTAGACTACATCACCATGCAATTTACCAAGTCCTTTTCAAACTTCCCAATGAAAGGTATGGGAACTCTTATTTTACAACTCCGACCAGCTGACTGGCTGGCTGAATGGCAGAAGAGTGAGCATTCTGGCTGACTGGCTGACTAACTGAGTAGTTTACCGACTTGCTGGCTAACTTATTATAATGACTATGAATGGTGAATTATTCCTGATGCTGATGTGTTTGTGAGTGTGCATATGTTTACATCAGTGTGTGTGTTTGTGTGTGTGTGTGTGTTTGTGTATGTGTGTATGTGTGTGTGCTGTTCCAGTGTGCTCACTGTGAGTTCACCACTTGCATCATGGGAATAATTGGATCATGGAAGTTGATTAGTTGGAATCAAGTGGTCTGAATTCTAATCAAGTCTCAGTATTTACCCTCCTGGCTCGCAGTCCTGTCAGCTAACAAGACTGTCCGCCTGTCACAAGCAGAACCCTATTTTATTTCAAGCGCGCTGCTTCCGACCAAAGCCACACGGGCTGTCTGAGGGATAGTGCGCAGTTTGGGACGCGGGATCCTTCTCCTTTCTTCCAAGATGAACTGATGTGTTGACTTTGAAACCTTTAGTCTGCGACTGCTGTTCTCGCTTCCTGCAGAACCACAGACCTCCCTCATTTCCTTGTAAATTGACTTGCCCGGGTGCTCTCTATCTCCCTCTCTCCCTCCCTCCCACCCTCCCTCCTCAGACTCCAGCAGTTAAATCAGTTATGTTACGTCCCTTTCCCTCCCAGCCCGGTGGCTGAATCACTTCCTTGGCCTCTCTGCGATTGATTGTCCGCCCCGGCAGGTAAATTGCCAAGCAACTCGGCCCCTGATTACCTTTTAGTGCAGAGTGGCTCCAAAACAACAGAATGGCTGTTCTTGTTACCATGAATTCACCACAATCCCTTTCCTGCTCTCCCCCTCGGGCCCTCTCTCTCCCCCCGTCGAGCCAAACACAGGCATGCCTTCTAATTGCCACAGGACTCATTGTATGGTGAACTGCTTCTAACCAGAACATGCAGGGCCGGCGTAAGGAACTTTCTCCTGTATATTTGTTTGCTGAAATGTAGTGCACTACATTGGGACTGGGGTGCCATAGAAGTGCAGTGCATAGGGGACAGGGTGCAATTTTGGACTTTCACAACTTGCTATTTTAAACGGATCAGTCGGATCTCTGACCTCTGAAAATGCTAAATAAGTACATTTACATATTAGAATGTGAAGTCATGCTGAATACCTCAGGTAGTAAGTACATGACAAGCTTTTTTGAAATGGGCATATTCACCAAAATGATTTTCCTACAATTCCAGTGACAATAGAAGAGAATTGGCAGCCTTGTCACGCGCTTAGTATGGGTTGAGGCTAAATCAAATTGCACATACAAGCAACCTGCAATTTATGCTCAATTTCTCAGGGTCTTGGAGCATAAGTGCAAGGATTTATTGATTGACATTATGAAAAAGTCTTACAATAGGATGCAAATGGTTCTCACCATTCTGTTCAATTCAGCTCTTTTATATGAGAGAAATAAAGACATCTCCAGGCCAATACTACCAATTATCAGTCACAACATACATAACTAATCAACTATCATCTTAAGGTGCTTGGTTTCTTTAACTCATTATCATTCTTCATCTGTTCTTCTAACCCTGGAGGCTGATTCTCTCACAGAGGGGAAATCACCCTAAACGACTGTACAGTTTTGAAGCAGCATGCTCTGAATTAAATTTGGCACATATTAACAATGCTCGGTAAGAATCTCTCCACCTCATAATCCACACATAATTTATTTATAAAAAAATAACTTTTGAAAAAGAAATAGCTTCCTGAATATTAGTTTTTTGCTAGGGATAGTTTAAGTAAAAATTTAAGCCAAAAATTATAGAATCTGGTACTTGAAGAGTTACATTGGGTCTCCGAAATGGTACTTTGTTTGCGTTTTGAAGGTAATGGGGAATAATTTGGGACACACTCAAATGCAGAAGCTATACTACAGACAGCATTCAGTGCTGTTGTCAGTCGTCAACAGTTAAGGAACGCCTTATGAAATAAAACTGCTATAGTGCTCCTGTTGTGTTGCAGCCAACGGCAGCGTACAAGCTTCACAAAAGGTTCAATTATCTATGGCTGACACACACATTCTTTCAGACTTGTTAATAGAAATATGAAGGACGAAAGTTGATTTTCAGGTATTTCTGAGGTAGCAGGTAGAACATCACTTTAATGTGATGCTGGTGCCAAGGAAATGTGATGATTATAGTGTATCTACATCGTAACTGTACTATGAAGATTTGATTGTCTACCTGACAGAATACTTAAACGTACTGGACACTTCACCGAGTTACCACTTTTACCATTTCCTCCTGAGCTACTAGGTCACCATGTTGGTTCTGCTGTAAGCAAGTAAAGCTAGAGAGCTGCATTAGGCTGAGCCGTAATGAATGCAGTAGTGACTGTGCCATGGGGGCCCTCTGGGGTGTATGGGGATGAGATGTGTTTCTGAATCTTAATAAAGGTCAACGCTACGTTGTTATTTACAGTTTGCTGTTAATTCAATTTCCCTTCAACATCTCTGCCTCCTGGGAGACTTAGGAAGCACAGGGCTTATACTGGAAGATAGAAGGCTGTGTCAATATCAGCTGTACCAGAATCAGTGGCCTCTCTCTGTGACAGTATCAGCTGGTTGACTTTGTGTCAGTATCAGCTGTACCAGAATCAGTGGCCTCTCTCTGTGACAGTATCAGCTGGTTGACTTTGTGTCAATATCAGCTGTACCAGAATCAGTGGCCTATCTCTGTGACAGTATCAGCTGGTTGACTTTGTGTCAATATCAGCTGTATCAGAATCAGTGGCCTCTCTCTGTGACAGTATCAGCTGGTTGACTTTGTGTCAGTATCAGCTGTATCAGAATCAGTGGCCTCTCTCTGTGACAGTATCAGCTGGTTGACTGTGTCAGTATCAGTTGTGTGTCTCTGGGTCAATATCAGCTGCCTCTCTATGTGACAGTATCACCTGGGGGTTTCAGTGTCAGTATCAGCTGAGTGTGTCTGTGACTGGGTGTGTCTTGTCAGTATCAGCTGAGTGTGTCTGTGACTGGGTGTGTCTTGTCAGTATCAGCTGCGTGTCTGTGACTGGGTGTGTCTTGTCAGTATCAGCTGTGTGTCTGTGACTGGGTGTGTCTTGTCAGTATCAGCTGTGTGTCTGTGACTGGGTGTGTCTTGTCAGTATCAGCTGCGTGTCTGTGACTGGGTGTGTCTTGTCAGTATCAGCTGCGTGTCTCTGTGACTGGTTGGACAGTGCAGTTAGGTGGACAGCGCAGACACGCCCAGTCATTATCAGTGGTAGGTCTATATTTCTATATTTTCTGCCTGTGGAAACCAGCACATCGCTCGCAGACTAAGGCTGTCCGGGAGCTTTTAAAGTGTGCCAACATTCAAGGCAACACAGCTCTGAGTGTGTCGAAGTGCATGTGTGTGCTTGGTCGTGTGTGCGATTGAAAGGACTCTCACAGAGACCCAGACACTGTCTCAATATCAGCATTCTTGGCACAATCTTTCCTTTGGACTTTATGTTCTGACTCTCTAAACATGTATTACCTTTGTGGACAATACACTGACCCCAGTCTGACCTGGTGTGTGTGTTCTTGCATGGATGTGTGTGTGTGCATGTATGTACGTACCATAAACCAGAACCGTGGCGGAGGAGCTCTTGCGTCGGGCCACAATGTTCTTCGCCACACAGGTGTAGTTGGCGGTGTCTGCCAGCCGAGCCTGTTTGATGATCAGATTATGGTCCGCAGTTACCAAGAAATTGGGGTCAGTCACTGGGTCGATCACATCCTCATTCCTCTGCCACTCGACCTGGAAATAACATACCTGGAGGTTTCAGACAGCTGTGCTGCTAGTGGTGGACAACATATAGAAACAGAGGACATGACATCTACACACCGGAGACATAAATATTATACACAAATGATTTAGATAAATGCTGGGTTAAAATACAGCCATAGACTGTTATTAGCATGAATACAATCAAAGGTAACCTACATGCTTGCACAACTTGCTAGCAGTTTAGTCCTGTCGATAAGCCTTGTCTGAATGCATTGCTAGACTAGAGGTTCTTGCTTCCTGTGCACCCAGGCTAGCCCTGCTTTTTGTCTGATTAGTTACCTCCGTCCGGCTCTGACTGACTAGCTAGCTCAGATCATTTTCTGACATACTAGCAAGCCCTGTCTACTATCTGACTGACTGACTGACTATCTAGCCCTGCTTATTGTCTGACAGACTGACTGACTGATTATCTAGCCCTGCTTATTGACTGACAGACTAGCAACCTCTGCTTCATGTCTGACTGAATAGAAAGCTCTGCCTACCGTCTGACTGACTGACTAGCTCGATTTGTTCCTTGTCTGAGTGACTAACTAGTTATTTCTGCTCATTCTCAGACTGACTGACTAGCTTTTTGTCTGACTGACTAGCTAGCTTACTTGGTTACTCATCTGACTGACTTACTGACTCGCCAGCTTAACTTCTCGTCTGACTAACTGACTAGCTAGCTCTGCTCCTTGTCCTGACATGCCCTTCAGACCATCTGCAGGTGACAAACAAACTGTCCCTACTCAGCTGCACTCTATTCCTGCAGTGTTCAGCTTTTCAGGCACGACCCTCTACTGGACTTACTTGACTAGGTCAAGTATATACGGCGTAGAGTTCCACATGGGACACTGATTCAGAGTGTGGTTTCTGTTACTGTGATGTCAACCTAACATAGCAGGTGTAAAACAAAAAGAAAATAAACAATTGAGTAGAGTTCCAAAATTTGGGAGAAAAGAAACCCAGGTTGAAGAAGACTGTCAGAAACTAAGTTGGCTGTGCTGCCTGAAGTCCGTTGACGTAGCTCCGACAGAACCCCGATGGTATCTTCTGTTGGACATTACAGAGGACTGCTACTGCACATACACAGCAAGACATGATAACACACTGGAACAGTTTGTCCTCTGGTTATATAATGACAACCCAAACCAATAATGAGAAAACCAAGAGAACCACTTGACACAATGGAAGGAATCAACCAAAAAATGAATCGAATTGGAATTCGTCCTTTCCCTAAACAGAAAGTACACACTAGACACCCAGAATTTGGGGAAAATATGGACTTTGTTCAGACTCAGTGAGCATGGCTGCTTTGAGCCATAAGCAGAGCTGGAAGATAGATGATGTGCACATTGCACACACAATGAGGTGAAAGCAGAGGTGCACTTCCTAAACTACTGCCAAACATATGGCCACAGCAGAGATGCACAGAGACAGAGGGAGCGAGAGAGCTATCTGAACGCTAACCAACATGAGTTATGTGAAGCGTCTCCACATTCGCCGGAGCATGAATGAGGCATAACAGCACTAAGTGATGGGACTCGGCGCTGTCCGTGGGTGTGTGGGTCCGTGGGTGTGTGGGTCCGTGGGTGTGTGGGTCCGTGGGTGTGTGGGTCCGTGGGTGTGTGGGTCCGTGGGTGTGTGAGTCCGTGGGTGTGTGGGCGTGAATGCGTGGCCGTTTGATCCAGCACTGTTTGATAGGATAAGACACTGATATACTGCCTCATCCGGATCTACAGGCAATAATAAATCAATAAGGGCAAATAATTAGATATATAAATCTTGACAGGCAATGGTCTCTCCCAAAATGGCACCCTACATTATTTTACTAAGCTATTGTTGACTGGGATCCAGTGGCGCTATTGGCAGTCAACTGGATCCAATCCTGTCACTCGAAGAAGCAGTAATGTCCTGCTGAATCCCAAGCGGACCCTTCCTTAAATGGACTGAACTCTCGGTCATCCATTTGCACATTCACACGCTCCTGCCATTTGCAGTGTCCCAAAGCTGACGGAGTGAAAATGATCAGGGTTGTAGGGGCTAATTGGACCCTCCAACGTCACCTTGAAGCGAGCGTGAAACGATGCAGCCTCCGCTGGCGCTGTAGACTCCCAGAAGACACTGGGTTACTAGGGAGTTTGCACAGAAAGAATGGATAAAATGTGTAATGGAAACCTAATGACATGACATGAATTTGCTCATCTGATTTTGAGACTTGACAAATACGTGAAGGAAATTTTCCTACATGAAATGTAAAATGTTTTATGTTGTCTTCTGAAACAATAGGAGGGATATGCTTGTTTTATTAGCTAAAAGTGGATCATGAATTGCATCGTTCAAATCATGAGTATGTCCTGAAGTTGATGGTTTTATTAAACCTCTAGCCACTCTGGAAGTGACCCTAAGATATTTGTCAGCAAAGTGACCATGGAAGCGCATAGTGGATAAAGGTCCGTTTTGAGATTCCTTGAACATCTCTCACCTCGGCCGGTGGTACACCCTCTGGAGGGTGACAGCGTAACAACACTTCCTGGTCCAAGGCCACCTCTTTCCCGATTGGCTCCTCCTCAAAGTTCTTTCTCAGGTCTGAGGAGGAAAATCATAATATTTTATTGTAGTGCACTTTTCTCTTTGGGCAGAGAGAAATAAAAACACATGAAACATTAGATGATAAGGCAGCATTCAGTCATAGCAAATGAAAGCCATCTCCTCCTGGTACGGCCTTGGGAAAGGCCAGGCTCGCTGCACTGTGATGACACTGTGCTTTCACGTCTCATAGTTGTGTGTGTCCCAGAGGGATAGGCTAAGCAAAAAAGACAAAGGATAAACAAAGGATGGCTAATCCATTTATCTTTCTTCCGCTTCTTTGTATTGCATAAACATGTTTTTCCTACTCCACAAGATTTCTGATAATACACAGTGGTGTCCAGTGAACAGTTAATAGCTTATTTCTCTCTTGCTGTTTCTCTCTTCTCTTATCCTGTATCCTTCTTTTCTCTGTCTCCCCAGTCCCTCTCTTTTCCTTCGACCTTCCTCCCCCACTCTTTTCCCTACTTCCCTCCTCTCTCCCCTAATCTACATCCTCTTCTCTCTACCCCCTCCCTCTTCCTGTCTGAGATGGATCCATAATACACCATGTTGCTGCATTACATTGCCAGCATAGTTTATTGTGTGTGTGTGTGTGTGTGTGTGTGTATGTGTATGTCTGTATGTATGTATGTATATGTACGTGTGTGTGGGTGTGTGCATGTCTATGTGTGTATATCTGTGTGTGGGTGTGTGTGTGTGTGTGAATGTGTGTGCATGTGTGTGTGTCTACTGCCAGAGGGGCTAAAGGCATCAACAGAAACCAATTGCATTAACCCCCTGCCCAGAGTGCCCGCCAACCCTCCCAGGCGAGAGAAAGAGGGGCTTGGAGATGACCAAGCATGCATTGTGAGAGGGGATGGGAGATGACCCAGCATGCATTGTGAGAGGGGATGGGACAGGACCCAGCATGCATTGTGAGAGGGGATGGGAGATGACCCAGCATGCATTGTGAGAGGGGATGGGACATGACCCAGCATGCATTGTGAGAGGGGATGGGAGATGACCCAGCATGCATTGTGAGAGGGGATGGGAGATGACCCAGCATGCATTGTGAGAGGGGATGGGAGATGACCCAGCATGCATTGTGAGAGGGGATGGGAGATGACCCAGCATGCATTGTGAGAGGGGATGGGGGATGACCCAGTATGCATTGTGAGAGGGGATGGGAGATGACCCAGCATGCATTGTGAGAGGGGATGGGGGATGACCCAGTATGCATTGTGAGAGGGAATGGGAGATGACCCAGCATGCATTCTGAGAGGGAATGGTAGATGACCCAGCATGCATTGTGAGATGGACTTGGAAATTACCCAGCATGCATTGTGAGAGGGTCTTAGCGATGACCCTACATGCATCGTGAGAGGGACTTAGAGATGACCCAGCATGCATCGTGAGAGGGTCATAGGGATGACCCAGCATGCATTGTGAGAGGGACCAGGCAGACCATCTACCTTCACTTCTGGCTCACCACCTGACCTTTCTTATAGTCTGACTGTTAGGGAGGCTGATTGCCTGCCTCACTGCCTACCTGTTTGGGAGGCTACATGTTGTCTGTCTGTCAGTCTGTCTGTACATCCAGATACGGCCTGGAGGAACATTCACCTTAATGTATTTTTTTATAGATGGGGAACTTAGCATCCTGGGTGGATACACAAAGTTGGGAGCATGGCCAGCTGATAAGCGTCAGCATTTATGAGAGGAAAGAACTCAGAATATAGAGTTGGATAAATACCAAGAACTAAACTAGTTGGCTAAATACCAGAAACAAACCTAGTATGAATATCATGAACAAAACTAGTTAGATGAATTCCAGGGGCAGAACAAGCTGGATGAATACACAACAGATAAGACAGTATCATTTGCTTGAAATCCAAATTATTTCCAACTACTTTTAGAAGTTGCCAAAAATGTTGCCTGGGCTATTTTACAAGATTTTAAATTATTCAAATGTTCTTTTCAACTGCACACAAAAGAAATACCTATGTAGATACCGACAGATTTGAGGGTATGGCTGAAAGCTAATGTCTGTCTGTCTGTCTATCTCTGACCGGTGAGGGTATGGCTGAAACATAATGTCTATCTGTCTGTCTCTGACCGCTGAGGGTATGGTTGTAACACCAGGTCTGTCTGTATGTCTCTGACCGCTGAGGGTATGGTTGTAACATCAGGTCTGTCTGTCTATCTCTGACCGCTGAGGGTATGGCTGTAACATCAGGTCTGTCTGTATGTCTCTGACCGCTGAGGGTATGGTTGTAACATCAGGTCTGTCTGTCTATCTCTGACCGCTGAGGGTATGGCTGTAACATGAGGTCTGTCTGTCTATCTCTGACCGCTGAGGGTATGGCTGTAACATCAGGTCTGTCTGTATGTCTCTGACCGCTGAGGGTATGGCTGTAACATCAGGTCTGTCTGTATGTCTCTGACCGCTGAGGGTATGTTTGTAACATCAGGTCTGTCTGTCTGTCTCTGACCGCTGAGGGTATGGCTGTAACAT
>JACXGJ010011512.1:0-19673 GCA_016801105.1 Esox niger | reverse complement strand
TAGAGGTGCCTCTAGCCACCTCTATGCACTTGGGTCTCCCCAATTGGAGGCAGGTGTTGTGTATTGCCTCCAATTGGGGAACATATTTAAGTTGACTGTTTTGAGCACATGGGTGTGGTTTATTTTGGTTGTTAGCCGTAGGCTATGCATGCCCAGTCATATTAGCTGCTTTGAGTTTGTTTGTATGTTTCTTTTGTTCCGTCATTAAAACAATGGATTTCTACATCCACACCGTCTCTGCGCCCGTGTCCTTCCAGCAACATGACACTGATGCGCATTTATATTTTATAATAAAAAATCCATTCCTTATCATTTGTTTTGCTTTAATAATGGTTAACGCTCAAAAAATTAGTCTGTGTCTTTTTGACTATCTATTTTTATAAAATGATATTTTCTTGTAAAATAAATCACTGAATTAATTTTTTTTACATATAACTCAGCTACTGTATACCATTAATACATTTTAAAATGTTTGCTTAAGCCACCACTGGCCCTAAAATACTAAATATACAATTCTAACTAACTGTTTGTGTTTCAGGTAACCATTATAAAGATTTCTTTGTTTACAAATCTGATTGGCTGATGGTCTAGAGCGGGCCTGAGCAGGCATTGGTCAACAATGATGAAGTCGTTTTTGTGCAGATGTCCAACAGTACTATCTAACTCAAGGCTGAAATTCTAAATCATATTTTTAAACAGCAATTATTCAAAAAGGACATTATATAATTATCAAGTTATTTTGACATTATTGTATAGAAATATCAACACAAGTTTGGTAAATCAATATTGTGTTTTACCATATTGTGTACTGGACATAGAAGAAAACATTTTAATAATAGTTTAGACAGCTTGATACAGACAGGAAGCAGAGAAAAAAGGCAGAGAGTGGAACCAAGTAGGATGAACTGTGTAGGAAGGCAGGTAAGCCCCATGGTCCTCTGGTGGCCTGGAGAGAATCTATCAGCAGTGCGTCTTAATAGAGACATTTTCAGTCCCAAATAGACATGTTCCTTGTGATGTGCAGTTTTGATTTCATTCATGTCAGCAAAGGCTCTTGGCATGGCTAAGAAAGGGATTATTGAGATGGGAGTGTGTCCCCTATAGCGATATGGCATACAAAGACAGGAAGAAAGAGTCTCTGGGGCACAGTGCTCATAGCGGGCTAGCCTGTCAGAGAAAGACCTGGCCAACTCCAGCACAGCCATCCATTCTCTGAGCATTAATTGGGTTTGGTGGTGGAATCCCCTTCTCACGGAGCATGCAGCTAGACTCGCTCACACCCAACCAGCCAGGCAGCCTTGAAGACAAGCATGTTTAGCAACAACAATTATGATAATTGCTGTGGAGCACTCAGCTGAGGGAATAAGCAGATCTGATTAAGGGCCCTTCTGCATGATCAGATATTAATCTGATGTGTCTTCACCCCGACCTGGCTGGAACATAAGAGGCTCTTATGGTCTTATGTATTAACAGATTTACCACAGGCTGAACTCATAGCACCTAATAATATTGGACATGCAGTCAGAGGCAGTAAAGAGATCTTCCAGGAACTGAATCTACTTACAATAAACAACAGAGTAAAAATAGCAGAGGATCATAATGAGGATAAGCTTCATATGACAGTTCAATTATTTTAATCTCGCTATGACAGTAAATACCTATTATCAAAGACGGTTCTTAGAACCACCTGTTTGATTCTGTCCAGCTAGTTTGGCTAAACATTTTATTAAACAGTATGTCCTAAACGGTCCCCGTTTAATTGCCCCTATATGCAGCCGCTGCTCTCTGCAACACTCATAGTTCATGGCCTGGATTGTACACTCTGCTGCTTATGCTCATGGATGAGAGACGGCAATAAGAATTAGGTCCAGGTAATGCACGTGCTGCTGACTTTTACTTCAAATTTTATACAAAAATATGCTTAATTTGGAAATTATAAATCGATCAACTTAATTTCAAAGTAAAATATTTTAAAAAAACATTTGAGTACTAAAAACATTTTAACTAAAGGAATTTTATGGCGTTCAAGTATCCACAATTCTCAATATGAAATAAAAAAGGATAGCAGTGCATTCCAGAAAGCATCCAATTTTGACAAATACAATAAACATACATTGTTGTAAAACAAATTATTTTATAATCAACACGGACCACATCATCATGGCGTACAGCACCAGCATTTAAAATCATTATAGCATATGATCAGTTCCTAGTATTTTTTAATAATGCATCCAAATGAAGCTCCGCTAGACTCTTATGTCATCTCTGAGTTTTAAAGTCTGCCACCCCCTGTTGGCTCTAATGCGAGACAGTGACCTACTGTACCAGTCGCTGAAGCAGATTGGGATATTAAATCAACACAAATGCCTGGCATTTAAAAACAGCTTGAAAGAATCATAGGATTATATATTTGGGTTATTATAACTCAACCACCCCCTCCACCACAAACACACACCACACAGCTGAGAGACAACATGGGGTTAGAGACTAGCCGATGAACTAATCTACTTTAATCTACAAAGCATATTTAAGACCATTTAGATTAATAAATAAATCAAATAAGGCTTATTCAATACATATAATCTTAATTCAAAACATACTGTTTGCTCGGTTGAGCATCAGAACAACAGATGTCCTTGACCTTTTTATACATGGGATAAACATGCTTTAATCAATGTCCTCATGTGTTTGTTTTACAGGCAGCACATGTAATGTAACGCACAACTAAACACATCAAAAAACAGGATTAACCAAATCAAATCTAGTCTATTATTAATCATCAACATAGGCATTAAGGCTAACTATCTCTATATTGGATCTGAGAAGGACTTTGTTATGTTTTTGGAGAATATTTAGGCTGTGCTACCAATGACCATTTTGTCCCTATTGAATCCTATACAAAAAAATGTAAACTCTTTGCACAGTTTCTGCTCATCTTTTTTTTCTCCTGGCTTTTCATTAATATTTTTGAATTCATTCATTTAGCACTCTTATCCAGAGCCTTTCACCATTAGGCAATAACAGCTTAGTGATACAGTCACATAACTCAGTAAAATGAAAGTACAATTCATTTTCCCTCAAGTGAATCAATGTTAGTATGCTCAATTGTACAGTAAGCTTTGTTTTTACAGTGAGCGAGCAGACATTATTTCTCTGTAAACCATCTATGTTACAATAATTTCAACTCTGTTAAATTTTTGTTTAATTGTCTTTTATTCTGGAAGTTGATCAGCCATGAGTTCAGCCACAGACCAACACACACACACCCGCAAACAAATCCAAAATGATCATGAACAGCGCCGACAACAGCAGTGCAAACCGACTGTAGGAACTGGACCCACAACCCAGATAAAAATATTGGATTGTCAATCGGTGGCATGCCAGACTTCATATAGTAGTCAAGGCGCAGTAGTTATTCACTCTGTATACTATGTGCCTGCACACTTTCCTAAACACTGTATTAGAAATACTCTTCTGCAGGGGTGTCAAACCGGTTCCACGGAGGGCAGAGTGTCTGCAGTGTAGTGTTATTTCCTATAAATGTGTTCTCAGTTTAGACCTGAACAACCAGGTGTGGGCAGAAACCAACCTATTAATGACCTAATTAATCAATCAAGTACAAGGTGAGAGCAAAAACCTGCAGACACTTGGCCGTCCAGTTTGACCCCTCTGCTCTACTGTCTACTCGTATGACAAATCCAAATAATAAACATGATACAGAATGCAATGTCTGTGCCCCATCGCACAGACGCACCGTGGTCTGAGCAGGAACTAACTCACTAACCCTCATCATTCATCTTTTTGGTCATCTCTATAGAATTGCTTTGAATTCAGGGAACACATAATAAGTCATAGGAATAATATATTCATTTTACAGGTATGTAATAATTTGGAAATTTTGCAAATGACCATGCGGGATGTAGCTTAGATTAATTTGTAGCTTCGAGTAATTTGCACATGGCACTGAATAATTTTGCTCCTTCCGGCATACTGACACCCAGCTGGCAAAACAAATTTTTCTGTTTCTGCAGGATCGTGTTCAACAATTGTAGGGTATGACTTCAACTCACACCACACAGGAAGTGGCAATACGTCATGCACTTGCCATCTCAAGTCTGGACTAAAGCAAAACATTGTTGGTAGAGCACCCTGGTTGTGAAACCATCACCTTGCAATTCACCCAGATGCCCACTGCCATCCTAGTGTCTAACCTTGCCAATCTCTCCCACATTACCCCATCTGCCCATTTGCATTCAGATGAATCCACTACAAATCCATCCACTACAAAATTATTTCAGGTAATTGGGAAGCTATGTTTTTGGATGGTAACTTTGGTTATAAAAGATCAGATTCCTTAAATGCTAGTAGAAAATAGTAAATATTTTGTAATTATTAGCGAACTAATGGCAATTACAGAATCCATTAGGAGCCTTTTTTTCAACTAGGATTGCTGTGGTTGTAGTGTATCAAAGTCAGAATCACTGCAAATTGATAAATGCATTTACATATATACATTGTATTTTGATTCATTTGTGCTGCTCAGTGCCGTGTACAGACCATTCGAAACGGCATGTGCTGAAACTGAAAAGAAAAGGGGCGGGTGAGTTGTCAGCTTACACGGACGGACGACACATCGGAGTTAGTGACGCAACAATACATGCCCATCAGATTGAGTGACGTGCGTCACGTCACGCAGACGGATGAGCGTGCAACTGAAGAAAGACACTACGGTGGAAAGGGCAGATGCTGCTAGTGGAGAAAACATACAGTATAGGACAGAATGCACAAAATCTATGCAAAGCTGACAGTTATATACTAGATGGAACTCTAAGATATTGGAATATAAATGGTGGTGTATATGTTGCACATTAATTTATGGTTGATGTACACATTGTCATTTCCAGTATTGTATATCTTTTATTTATAGAGCAGCAGATTGTTTTGTGTAATATATTGCTGTTTAGAGGTGACTTGATGTGGTTAGCATGGTCTTATTAGTCTCTGTGGGAAAGATGACCAGTTGCTGATGGAAAGAAACTGTTTAGCTAGCAGGACTTTTTGGTCATTATTTGTGACAAGGGAGGGAAGGGTCATTGATGATCTTGTTTCCATGTTTCGCTGCCCTTGAATGGGATATCACATTTGATATATAAGTTCAGGGTACAATGTTTCATGTTTCTGAGGGAAAAAATGTATGATGGGACCTCATTGTTATAACTTAATAAATGCAGAATTATGTCTTAGTGGGGTCTCTGGAACAAACTAGACCAAAGTTCTTTCACAAAAATGAAAGCCAGATTGGAGTCACAAACTCAAATACACTCTTTAGGCTCAGTAAAGATGTGGAACAGGATGTTTGTTGTTTGGCTATTTGGCCTTGATAAGCTTCTCTATTGATTTTAAGATAAGCCGAGTACTATTTGGGCACACCAGACAGGCTGAGAGAGTAATTTTGATATCTCTGCCCATCAGTCCATGACATTCCTGAAATAAGTCTATTAATTCACTTATGTTGTTAGAATACCACTACAACGTGTTAATCAGCACTTTTAATAAGACAAGTAATTATTTTCATATTTATTATTCACCCTCCCGTGCAATCAATGTATGTGGATATCTCTACTGCCACAGAAAGAAAAGAAACTGAGGTTTTCAATTTAAATGTATTGTTAAATTGAAGAGATGAGCTACATTTCATAATATCACAATTGTAACACGTTCACACTAACATTCATTTGTAGAAATTCTAATATAAAATATTTATTTTATCTGCAGGTCATAAAAAGTTAAATCAGCATTTTGCAAGCTGAATTAAATGGAAATCTTTGTAAATAAATCTGTTGCTATATACATTCAGTGCTCGGATTCAATTTTAATGTGTTACAACACATACAGTGTTTTGAAATCTTCTAAGAAAAGTAATGTAACATTTTTACAAACATGATAAACTACACCATTATTATTTGTTTGTCCTCAGGATTTGAGATGACAAATTCAACAACCAAATGAGCCTGTCCACCACAGTAATGTACTGTCTGTAGCCTGTACGAGCTGTGAGCTGCTATTCTAGCAGGGAACCCCGTATAATAGGCGTGTTTTTTTTAAGTGGACGCATTACTATTTTGTTCATTTACGATGTATCTGCTATGTTTGTTAAAAAAGACATAGTCTTCTCCAAAGTTTTTTTAAAGGTAGCAACATTGCTTGCCATCCTGTAAAGAAAAAAAAGACCAAAATGATATTACATTATTTGTGGTCAGTCACGCATGTCCAACTGCACATTGCAATTACATTACATTGGTATATTGTCAAATAAAATTTCTGTACATGACATTTTAATTACATTTTAAGTAATTTAACCAACATGCATTTCTGTTGAAATCAGTGATGTGCTAGCTGAAAGAATATCTTTCATAGCAAAACATACCACTGTTTCCCAGCGCATTAACATTTTGAGTTTGAGATGATTTACTTCTCCAACCACTACAAATGCTAGGAGGTGGCTGAATTTAGGAGGTTGTTAGCTAGGTTACTCACAGCTAATCTTCATGGATTGCCATAATTTGAACCATTCTGGAGTTCTAGGAAATTAATATTGGGCAAAATAATCATATACATACAACAGATAGGAGAAGTAAAGTAACTTTCTAAATTGATTTCACAATGATTAAGGGGAATTCACTGCTCCTTTTTTTACCCTAATATGGTATTAACTGAACATATATGTGTCATTAAAATTGTTTCCTAACGTGACCCACAAACAAGCGTTCCCGCATTTCACTGAAAAACAGCATTCCTTGTTATAAGTAAAGAACAATACCCAGAATTCATACTCAGAAATAATGTCCAGATCTTCATGAAATTCAGAATCATCAGAAGCATCGTTGTCTCACAATCTCAAAGAGACAAGTTACCTAGCGAGCACCCAAGAACCTATATAAATCAAACTGCACCCATTTTGAAAACCCTACCTTTGAGCGTAGGAACAGGGCTTCCATCAGGCTGCAGTCGACTAAAAGCTAAAGAAAACTAGACAACCTGGCTGTTCCTGTAATGTCGTGGCTGATGTCCAATGGCTCTATTGAACAAAGACAAACATATCTATCCACCATTAGTGTGATTGAGCAATCCACAAAGCACCAAGGCCACAATAATTGCTAGAGAGCATAAATCCATAAATATTTTTTAGATGAGACAGCAGACTCAATTCACCCATGATGTCCTTGCCTGAACTATTCTGGTACAAACATATTACTTAAACAGGTAATAATAAAAATAAAATGTGAATTACATACTGTAGTGAAGAAACATATGTGAATTACATCAGAAGCTACACATGTGTAATAAAATGAATCCTTGTTCCAATAAGTAACTACCGTATACTACCAAGTAATAACATAGCCATACCTAGAAAACTATGTTAGTACAATCACTGTTAGCACCTAATAATTAGGGCTTCTTATTATTAAGTGTCAAAATATTTCTATTTTTAAGTTTCAAATTATTTTCTCAAATTTTCACTTGAATCAAAATCCATGCTTTACATTTGCATTAATTATTCCCTTCATCTGCAAAAACATCAAAACACTCACAATATGATTCCAATACACATGTTTCCTTCTCCATTCTATGTCATTATTATTATTCTATTCTATGGAATGAGTTAAAAAAATCTATTTTGACATGAAATTGCGAGAATGAGCTCACCTATTTGACATGAGAAAATAGACCATTATTCTTGTCCTTTGGGCAAAGAGAGCCCTTCTACAGACAGTCTGTGGTCATTTCCCTATGCAATCTAAACACAGAAATGGAAGACCAGATTGAGTATTTTTACAACACTGACTGACCACTGTGACTGTGGATGACCACAGCTTATCTGCCTGGCTGTTAGAGAGGAGGATGGGGGTGCTCTCACTGACTACCCTACAAAGAATGACCATATCATAGTCGGGAAAATAACACATTCAGGTAAGCCAGGCTGAAGTATCTGAGGATGAAGAGAGCCACCTCTCGTTCCCTAAACTGTGTCTTGTAGCGTCCTGACCTACAATTGGATTATTGCACTCAGTGTCCCTTCCAAACCCAGGCAGCTCCCATAGATTTAATATGCTAGTGGAATTTAATATATGACTTAATTTAGATGGAAACCTCATGACATGTGGCTTGTGACATCCTGTCTGCCTGTAGAAACAGAGTCATTAACTCTGTGTGCTCATTAATGTCTGTCTGTTTGCAGAGCTGAGCAAAGCTGTGCTGGTTGAAAATAAAACAGATAAAGCAGGTACAGTATCCTTGCTTTAAATGTTTTTTGTTGATATCATAATTCACATGTCACGTTTATCAGAAGAGTAGATACTGGCAATGGAGAGGCATTACACTAAGCTTGAGAGTCCCACCGTGCAACAGCATAATTTACCCACTATAAATTGCATGAGCAAAAATTAAGAGGATTTATTTCACTTCCTAATCCAAATCATCTTCATGTTATACACTATAAACAAATATTAAATATGTTTATTAATTAATAAGTCACATGCAAAAAATAAAATAAATCAGAGAAATTTGACGGACAAGACAGCAAATCCGTATCATATATCATACCTACATCTGAAGTAGCACTAAGTACCCAAGCCAATACAAAATTGTCCCCGGTTGACCTGTACATAGAAATACAGTGAGGTTTTGTTTCCACAGACAAATATGTTATCTTATCTCACCCTATAGCAGCACTCTGATATCAACAGTGGCATTCTGCTGAAAAAGAAACGTTTTAATGATTATAATAAAAAATAAATGAGCTTGGTATTGTGGATTTGTTATTTCCCCCAAATGTATAAATCAAATGAATTGAAATTTTGTATTCCTATAACTTATTAAATTATCCTAAGCTGAAAAACTATAAATGCTATTGCTGTGGTATTGTAAATAAATTTTATAAAATAATATCGGGAAGTGTGTGTGTTTGTGTGTGTGTGTGTATGTGTGTGAGTTTGTGAAAATCATGAAATCAACACTTTTCAATGGATAATACACAATATATGTGTGCATGTGAATATGAAAGTTGCAGCCAATGTATACTTATTAATATGATTGCAACAACTAATCTATTTACTTTCCTTATCAATTATAGCAGCATCTTTACTTTTAATATGTAGTGAGAAGTATGGATATATATCTGAAGCCAACAAAGAAAAATCATGAATATGACCACGGCAATGCCCAATTAACGTTATTTCTTTTTAAATAGGCATTTTATCGCACAGCTTTACCTACTATAGCTATGTTTGTCTACTGCATTTCAAACATACCGAAGGTACGTTGCTAATCAGGTTGCTAAACTTCTCAAAAAGCCAGATTCATATGTTTGAGAGGGACAATGGACTTAACAATGTCTGCTATTAAAATTGTCTCAATAACACGTTACAAAACTTTAAATTGATTACAATTCATTATTCATTCAATATTGGCTAGCGCTAATGTAAACATGTTTTCCATGTTCGGAAAAAGTGGAAATGGCTAATGTCAATACCACACAGTCACAAAAATTAGGAATATCATAAACCTCAATATCTATATGGGTGACTGTGTCCATCACACCAACTGTTATGCTGAGCACCTCCGAACCCCCAGAAATAATTGATATACAGATGTTTTAGTAAATGCTAATTGGTTAGCTCTTGGTTGTACTTGCTTTTGGTTTCTTTGTTGGGGTGTGAGGTATGCACCATTCTAGAACTGTCCCAGATGCGTTTGTGGCTATTTGACAACATTGTGCTATTGTGTATTGAAAACTATATGTTGACTTTTGTTTTTTAGTTGGTTGTGTGTTTGATCACATGTCGCCCAAGTTAAGTAGTTACAGGTTTTGGTTTAGTGGAACAGAGGAAAGAAAATTACAAAGTCTATTTTCCTGTGTATGTAGATTCACTATTTGCAGTTCCTTGTTGGATGATAGGAATCAAGGAGGTGAGTTTTTTTGTGGTGTATGACAGTGCTCTCACTGTGGTGACAACATCACATTTTGCCCAGGGATATCATTTTCTCCTGTTAGGTATAGTGCCATGCACCCATTCAGGACATTGTTTTACATTTTTACTTTTTGGGTGTGAGTGGTTTGGTCGTTTGTCTTGGGAGCAACTCTGAGGTTCAGGGTAGGCTACTGGTTTGTTCAAAGCCCAGTGGGTATTAACGCATAGCCAACTTGAAGTTAATGAAGACTAGGGTCGAGCTAACAATAGGAATTGAGGAAGTTTGTGCCAGTCTATTATTTGTTTTGCAAGATTGTTATGCTGAAAACTGAATGTATTCACTAGTATCAGTTCTTCAGTGGATTGAAGCAGGTTCTCTTGCAGCATGTACCTGCATATTTCACAATTCATTATTTTACTATGAGATGATGCACAGTTTCTGCTATGGAGAAGCATCCCCACAGCATGACGCTGCCAAGAGCATACACTACTGGATGTTGTTTCTTTTTTCATGTGCCACACAAAGCACCTAAAGATTATCCAAATGCTCTATCTTGGTCTCAGGTAAAATCCTTTTCTCAGACTGCAGCTGGGTCATTGTAATAATTTTTGGCAAATTCTAGCTGTGCTGTTAGATGGTACTTCTTGAGTAACGGCTTCTTTCTTGCCACCCTCCAATACAGTGTTTTGCAGACCTCTTATCGTGGTTGACAGAGCAGCAAAACCCACCACTCCCATGAACTGAGCACTGTAGCTCCCTCAAAGTGATTGTTTAATTCTTTGTGGCTTATCTTACAAGTATTCTTATTGTTTAAATACTATATTAAAAATTATTTGCTGTGAATGGGATGTGTGATGCAGCTCCCACTTCCTGATTATTGATCCAACTGTGCTCAATGTGTTATCCATAAACATTTATATCATTTTGTACCATTTCGCTAATGCATGCATTTGTACTTCTTCAGAATGCTTTTTGGTGAGTGGTAATTGTAACTTGTGTATACTGGGAGTTTCCACAGCATAGGGGTTGAATACGTACGCAACATATTTCCATTGTCTATTAATCTCACAAATATTCCAAACATAAAACCAATTTAACCTTACAACAAATGATAGTAACAAGATATATTATTTAGGTAGCACCTCCAGAAACATATTGTTTCTACAAGCAAAGCACTTCTCACAACCAACAGAAAGCTACTGACTGTACTGTTGTAACCTTTTTATTTTCTAATTTTTGTTTTGTTACATACAAGATTTATTGTCACATAACAATAACAAATATAATCTTATTTGGCAAAATGCCTCTGTCTTCAATGATTAATACTGTTTTAACCGTGTCACAAATGCATGTTTTAATGATGCTGTGTGCACCAAAAACAAATACAAATACAAATGAATTTAAAAAAATCTGTGCTTATCCAGCAGGAAATTCGTATGTAAAAGGAATACCTTTAAAACTATTTTTAATGGTTAGCTGTGGTATTAAGAAACAGCATCGCAGACAGCTGCACCATCTAGAAGCTTAAACATGTTACATATACAGCTTGTTTCTGGTCTAAAGCGCTGCAGATGTATACAACAAAACACATATAATCTGAGCTGGGAGAGCATCAGCCTCCAACCCTTGCATCAAATATCCAACCCGTGACTAGTTGTCCGACTTCCAGGTTTGGAAGATGGTAAAATGTTAATAGACATGTTAATTTGGCCTTGTTGATTAGCACACATTTGGATTAAAATGTCAGGAACACAAGAGCAGGAGCCAGGCCAGGCAGGTGCATGCAGCCCTCCACACCGTGTGGTATCAGGTATCCCCCTTGGCTAGGCCTCTCCCATTTGTCATACTGAATGAGTAGTTTGCCTGACTGCACTTTCTCATTCCATTTCCTCCCAGGCTGAGCTGAGGCCCTACCACCCACTGTAATGCTGTCATTTCTTCAACCCCCTTCCATTCACATCAAGTGTGAGCAATAATGCTCTCTCACATTCCTGGTCTCAATGGCCTGTACGCTATGCTCCCTCTGCTCCAAACAGACCAACCTTACCCGTGCAGGGTACAGAAAAGTACAATATATTGTGTCACAACAATCGTCACGGTAACAAAAAACAAGGAACATAAATGAACATGAATATCATTTATAATATTATTGATCAAGAGTATGTTAAATTGGTCTCTTTCACAACATTAAAAGTTTAGTTAAATAAGAAAGAGCATCTATGTATGTTTCATCTACCAACAAGTTCTCGAGGCAATGGCCCAATGTAGTCACAATACATGTTCAGCTTAATCATTAGCTCTTGATATGAGCATCAGCATACTGTCCTCAGCCAGACACCTCTTCTTCGCCTGCTAATAAAAATCTCAGTCAGTCAGTGCTGGTCTTACTTACATCCATAATGCCCCTCAGCCCAGCCGCTCTATAGATCTCTGATCTTTAGCCCATGCAGCAATTCTAGCAGCTACAGTACGTTCCTCCAGAGTAAGCCCCTACAAAGAGCCACACTCAGCCCACCAGCAGGCACCCTGTCTGCAACAAATAACTGGAACGGAAAACATTGTCTGTTGCTACTCAAAGCAAAGCAAAAAAAAGAGAACAGGGCAGAAGGAAAAGTAGGGTAATCAAAGAACACCCCGAGCTCAATCAAAGACAGAAACTTTCTTTTTTTCTCGGCAAAAGAAAACAAGGAAATCTTCACTTATTTCAACAAACATTTGCTCCAACTCAGGAACTAAGCCGGACTTATACTTTAAATAAACGTGCGATGTACAGTATGTGTGTCTATCTCTGAGTGTGTGTGTATGTGCGTGTATTTTCGTGTATATGTGTGTGTGTTTATGTGTGTGTGAGAGAAATAGAGAGAAAAAGAAAGGAGGAGTGTGGTATAGAGGACACAGCATGTGTTGTCTTGTTCTTCCTCTTGCAGAGTGATTGTTAAGAGACTACAGCTCCATCTGCTGGTAATCCAAGGATCAGCAAAGATGAGATGGAAGAAACCAAGCCAAAAGGACAGTTTTGGACAGATCATTGTAGTCCCAACTGCTATGATCCCACACAAACCCTTAATGTTCCTTTCCTCAGATCCATCAGGGAAACAGAAATGGAATATCAAATATGTCTAGCTTTCACAGCACCGCTTCGCAGAGTTCCATAAAGTTCCACAGGACCACAAACCCAGCTGGCAACAAGTATGTCTGGGACATAAACAATCTTTTCTGTCTTGCCCTCACTTCCCCCCGGAGGATCCCGTTGGACTTCTTATAATGAGTTAATCAGCCTGATTGCACATTCATCACTGGGATCTTTTTTTAACTGAAGAGGGGAAGTATGTTTTACTTGGGAAATGTAATATTTAGCGACCTGTTCCTGTGACCTCAGACTGGACAGAGAGAATGAGAGCCCACAGCTGAGTAAACAGAAGCTGGGCTGGGCCATAGAGGAATGGACAGGTATCCAAGCCTGCACTCTAGCCTCTCAGCCTACCCTAGGCCCCTAAGCCCAAAACCATTAGGTGCTTTACCTTGCAGAGGGCCATAACACAAAATGAACACAGAGATCCCCTTTCTTTCTTTCTCACAATGAATGAGTGGAGGATGACTAATGACTGTGTGTAATTCAACTGTTCCCGCTTTTACTGTGCCACATCAATTAGCAGAATAGGCAATTAAGATGAAGTGCCATGTTGTACGCATAATTGCATTAAATATGCTGTTGATATGTCCATTGTTATAATTTCCGAGATAGGAGAACATAAATTGTGAACAACATAACTTACTCAAATGGCTTGTCTCGTTTATACTGTAGGTTCACTAGCATCACATTTGTAATGTGCACTGAAAGTGCTAGCAGCCTAGACTGTTGATTTTTGAGCTAATTAGTTATGGAAAAATATAGCATATAAACCCGGGTGCTCTGTTAGAGGCATAATCAGACTGGGTTCCATCTGTGCCTGTTCCCCTCTACACATTGCAGTGGCAGCATTCAATATAGGACAAAAGTGATTTACCACTGAATATACCCTTTAAATGTTTTTTTAAGGTATAGGGAAAGCCAATCCGCTGCCACATGCTACACACAAATATATGGTGGCTGAAACTCAATAAGGTAACCAGAGACTCTCAGTGTACTACAGAGACTTGAAGAGAATGATGAAGAGATTTCTCTATGGTACACTCTCCTCTGTAAACCCCTCAATCCATGTTAGCACACCCTAGTCAGTGGACATTGAAATGAGTAGGCTAAAGAACACTTCTCCAGACCATACTTTACCTTGGCTCCAGAAAGATAACATCAAAGGCTGATATGAAGACCACTAACTAGACTGCAGAGAAATGTTGGGAAAATAAAGCCAATCAATAGCGTTGAGAGGGAATGGGTAAATTATGTAAATATATATTCACAAGAGGGAGTTGTCTAAGTAGTTCGCATTAATTTTCTCTCAGTAATATCCAAAAAGGAGCAAGATTAGATCACCTTTGAGATTTGAAAAGATTTTTAAGCACAGATCAAACGGTAAGAGGATTACAGACTCAATACAAATGGAGCTTTTTATGACATTGTAATTGGGGAAACATGTCAGAGATATTGAAACGTGTTAATCCCTGGGTTGAGTACTGCTGCTGATGTACAACTTTTACTCCCACAAACATGTAGACAGTGAAAAGGTAGATATAATAGCTGGATGAAGTCAACTGGAATTTTTACACCACACTGGAGCCAGACTGTACTTTTCAGTGTCAGAACCCATGCGAAAACATTCTTCAGAAATCTCCTGTGTATGAATAATGAGAAACATCTTTCCCAGCCATATGTTCTCAGTCTCACCTTTGCTAAATATAATGTACTGAAAGCATTTATGCACATTAATAAGGTGTGAGAGACTCCTCAGGGCAGGGAGCATGCAGCAGTATTTTGAGGTGGTAAACAAAACATTTAGTAGTCTTTTTCTTGTTACAGACTGATTCAAGATATTCAAATGCATCTTTGCGCTGATGACCTTGAAGTTATTGTTTTCTTGTCAGGAGAAGAAAGCATCCATCCAGACCCATCTACACATCAAGTTAAAGGCCCAAGAGTTCAAACATCTTGGAGGTAAAACATCAAGTATGATTGACATTTCCACATCTTCTTCAGCTTCTGATTGCTGTTAGAAGACTCAGGATAGATATATCAAGACATATTGGTTGTACCTAATCAAGGCCTATTGAAGCTTCCCTCCCAGAACCTTTTAAAATGACCAACAGTCAGCACTAATGCACCCATATTGTGTCTATAAGTGTGAATTGATCTATATTGCTGCACAGCTTCCCCAGACATTGAGAGAGAGAGAGAGAGAGAGAGAGAGAGAGCCACTGGAACCCAATACCAATTATACATGTTTGTTTCTGGGGAACGGCCACTCAGGACATTAGATCAATTGAGGGACGTCAAAAGGTCAGAGCAATACATTTCTACTGAAAAGTTATGGCTACCAGCATCCAATTAAGCAGTTCCTCTGCTGGGAAGTTATCATGGCATGAAGCAGCTACTCGGTTGAAAACTAAGCGATGTGTGCCATCATGCAGCTCTCTTGCCAAATGACTGGCTCTGCACTGAAAGGCATTTTGAAACTCTTCACTAAACATAGGTAGGGGTAATAGAAGACAGATAATAAAAAGTAGCAGGAGTGTTGCCCAGAGTGGTCCAGCATTATCATTAGCTGCCTCCAGTGCACATGTACTGCTGCAGCGTGGGTTCGAATCCAAGCCACAGCTCTTTCAGCTTCTCATGTAACTCCATACTTTCCTGGCAAAGAAAGAAACCAACTGCCTTACAGAATATGCAAACAACGGCAGCAGCTAATGTGATGAGTGTGCACTGTGTGTATACATACATGTGAACACGCAGTAAACATCGTCATGGCCACTACTACCCTCACTGAACTGTACAGTATATAAACTCAATATCAGAGGTATGCAGCATGAAAACAAACATCTGCTGCATGGTATGTCCAGGGCAGAAGTCTACCAATGCAGGCTGAATGGAAAGCTTTGAGATGGTCTGGCCTCCAATGGTGTGATTGCGTGTTTCTTAATGGCCCCCCACGCCTCTACCAACTGTGGGAGTCCCTGGCTGTTACCCTCCCCACGAGACGGAGGCCGCTGATATTCATATGCAGATCTTATTAGGGACCATATTAATTACCTGGCTCCCAATATGCCAAATGGAATCTAACGGCAAGCCTGCAGAGAGGATTTCCTTCTGCAAAGTTGCTTTATGGGTTGTTGCTTTTAATGGTATTTTATTTTTTTACTGCTCAAGTCTCTAAGGAGTGTTTGAATCCATATTAATTTCCTCTCTGGCAGTTATGCGGCTGGGTATGAACTGCACTATTTCACTTTTAATCTGTCAGTAATTTAGTAATGTGTAAACTAATTATGCGCCAATATTAATGTAATTGGTTCTGGGAGCTGTAAAAAAAATCAATGTGTTTGCAGGAGAATGCATTAAATTGAATTGAGTTATTATAATCATGTGTCAAGTGCTGATTATGTTATGAAACTAAAAAGTAGATGTCAGCCACAGGTCAATAACACCAGGCTTCCTGGCTGCATAAAATCTATGCTGCTCCATTCGATAATGTGGAGAGGAGAGTAGCCCGCACCCTCCTCTCACCCTTCCCCACACCCCACACCCACCCATCTCGTGTGGACTTGCTAGGGGGGCAGCTTTAATACATTTCCCCAGCAGATCAGTCATAACCCTGTGTCTAGAGCGTGGGCAGTATTGATATTGTTTCACATAAAAAAGCTGTCCTGAAGTCTTGATCTGCTTCTCAAGGTTAGCCAGGCTCACGACATCAGTGAAATTAGCCCTCAAACACACTGACAGACAACCAGATAAGACACTGGCCATTTCACAGGTCCGACAGGTTCCCACAGCCTGCCTTTATACAGAAGTCTATTATGGAAAATCATCATCTTTGTTAGTGACAATGATCAAAACAGTGGAATGATAGTCAGATCAGAGCAGAATAATATTGTGACTGGTCGTACAGCATCCTTTGAGATTTGTGATGTGTTTGAACCACCCTCACCACTGGCATGAAACATTATCCGCAACTCGATCAATATATACCAACAGCCAATCAAAGTGCTAAAGGCCTCGGCCCAAAGGGGACATGAGAGAGGTAAAACCTGTCTGCTGCACATTATTAAACTCTGTTGTCTGTTCTCTTCTCTTAATTTTATAAGTGAATAATCAAATATTAACTTAAACCTCCCATTTTTGTCTGGATGTGTTAAATGCTATTTATATTTGCATAATCTTTAAGTGTAATCACTATAATTTCTCAGTTGGCCATGAAAATCCACTTAAGAAAGCATGCGGTTTTAATGACACAGAGCCCATATCACCACATACACTACCGTACTAAACGTTTGGGGTCAGAACATTGGCATTCTAGTGGTCAATTTGTTGAGATAATCTGAAGAGCAGCCCCAGACCATCACATTGCCATGCTTGACAGATGGCGTCAAACACTCCTCTAGCATTTTTTCATTTGGTCTACATCTCACAATGTCCTTTGTATTCGGAACACTTCAAACTTAGATTTGTCTATCCATAACACTTTTTTTCTTTCATCCTCTGTCCATTGTCTGTGTTCTTTTGCCCATCTTAATTTTTTCCTTTTATTGGCCAGTCAGATATATGGCTTTTTCTTGACAACTCTGCCTAGAGGGCAAGCATTCCGAAGTCACCTCATTGTTGACATTTAGACTTGCGATATATAATGAAGCTGCCAGTTGAGGACCAGTGAGTTTCTCAAACCAGACACTAATGTATTTGTCCACTTGCTCAGTTGTGCACCTGGTTTGTGCTGGTTTGCGCTGTTCTGTGAAGGGAGTAGTACACAAAGTGAGATTTTCAGTTTCTTACCAATTTCTCCTATTGAATAGCCTTCATATCTCAGAACAAAAATGAACTGATGAGTTTCAGAAGGAAGTTCTCTGTATCTAGCCATTTTGAGCATTAAATTGAACCCACAACTACTGATTCTCTATAAACTCAACAAGTTTAAAGAAGGCCTGTTGTATTGCTTCTTCAATCAGCGTAACAGTTTTCAGCTGTGCTAACAAAATTGCCAAAGGGTTTTCTAATGATCAATTAGCCTTTTAAAATGTGAACTTTGATTAGCAAACAAAACGTGTCATTGGAACACAGGACTGATGGTTGCTGATAATGAGCCTCTGTACGCCTATGGAGATATTCCTTTATAAATCAGCCATTTCCAGCTACAGTAGAAATGCATAAAATTGTCTAATCTGAATGTCTATTCTTTATTTCTGATCAGTTATGTTATTTTAATGGACAAAACATTTGCTTTTCTTTTGATAACAAGGACATTTCTATGTGACCCCAAACTTTTGAATGGTAGAGTAGATGCTGTTCACACATACATGAATTCACTGAGTACACTTGATCCAAACTATTGTTTACAGACTCTTTTGATATTCTCAGGGCAAGTACTACAGGTCCTAGTCCTCATATCAACCCTCAAATCCTCAAAAAGATATCTATACAGAGGCCATTGCATGAAGAATTGGAACCAAGTTGGTATAAACAGTTACAACACATGACAAGAGAGTTGAGCAAGAGTTTAAACAATATAATATGACTTCCCCGTATCCCATGCCCATTATTTTGTTGTTTGACTGGACTGGCACAGGATCCTCTGAGAGACAAAGCCACTGCATAGGCCTGCCTTAGCTAAAAACCTAGTGCTAACTGTCTCTGGTAACGATTACAGCTGTCAAGGTTTATGATTGATAGCCTTTGTTTACAGTGTTTTAAAAGAGAGACAGAATTCAAAACATAATTTCCCTACATACATAAATAACTGGTTTAATTTGAACGCTAATCCAGAGTCAAGCATTAGGTAGTCGCCCGAAAAAGTTCAATAATCAAACAACAATAACAGTTTCCACCTAGAACATAAAATTATGTCAGTTTTAAATATCCAGTCATACATCTTAACTTGACAGGTTTCAGCCATCTGTGAAAATTACAGGCATAAATACTGTACTTATGTTTGACTGTAGGTACTCATCAAGGGAGTGGTTTAAATGGACTCATAGGAGATTGATTAAAATGGCACATCTTGAAAACAAAAAAGTATGCACTTTTAATTGCTAAGCATACATAAACTGTGGAGAATATTTTTATTTTAGATTGAAGTTTGATTTGAAAAGGAGTACATTTAATTTAGCATGAAAACAAAACAATACATAGGCATGCCTCCAGATTGTGATTATAATCGAAACACAAGACTGATTTTCTGGTAACAACATTTCTAAAATATAAACAAAAACTCAAAAGGACAAATTGTTTAACACTTTCTTATTTTCTAAGAAAATACCTAATATTGTAAACTGCAATCTTCCGAACATACACTTCCTACATTTTCATTGAGAGGCAAACTTTAATTCAACAGTTTAGGCAATAATATAGACAAAATTATATAATTTGAAGTGGATCTTTTGGCTCCAGCAATAGATATTAACCCTCTCATCCCTTTCACCCTCTATTTCCTCCTCCCACTCTTTCCCCACCCTTCTCCCTCCTCCCTCCCTCCTCCCTCCCACCCTTCTCCCTCCCACCTTTCTCCCTCCCTCACTCCCTCCCACCCTTCTCCCTCCTTCCCTCCCTCCTCCCTCCCTCC
>JACXGJ010011511.1:0-19674 GCA_016801105.1 Esox niger | reverse complement strand
CACACACACACACACACACACACACACACACACACACACACACACACACACACACGACAAAGGCAAAACAGGAGGAACATAATGAATGCAGATATTTCCATACAGGTTTTCATTATACAATTAAGCAATTAACTTCCCATCATGCTCTCGTGGCATGTATAAAAGACTGAGCAGGCCCAGTGGACCTCCATTTTGGATGTAGACGGCAGGAAGAAAGGATCTAAGGGACTTTGACTTTGAAAGAGCTTCATAAAACAATTTGCTAGAATTTCTAAAATAACAATTGTCTATGTAAAAAAACTAAACGATTTGTAACAGTGAAAACTAAATCAGGGAATCCCAATCGGTTGTGGCACACACCATATACATTTGATGTGATTAATGTCATTTGCAGGCTTTGAAGCTGACATTGTTTAACAACTTCTCCAAATGCTGCTCGTATCCATTTTAACCCTCTGAGCATAAAGACAGTTAAACAATCACGTATGTCAATTTATGAACATAGACACATCATATTCATCATTACTCCCCTTTAACCTCTCAACCTAGTCCATACCACCATATACTGGTTAAACAGTCCCAGTCAGAAAGGCCCAAGCATCAGGATAATCTATAGGAGTTCCAGGTGATTTTCTTGCTGCATGCTTTGTGCCACAGACCACATTCGCATTACTGATTGTTTGCATCAGGGGACGGACAACTTCATGACATCATGACATCATCCAGTCCCCTTAGCAGAAAAACACCCCCAAAGCATAATGTTTGCACCTCCATGTTTGATGGTGGAGATGGTGTTCTTGGGGTCATAGGCAGCATTCCTCCTCCCCCAAACACGAGTTGATGCCAAAGATTTTGGTCTCATTGACCATAACACTTTCCCCCATTTCTCCTCTGAATCATCTAGATGCTCATTGGCAAACTTCAGATGGGCCTGTACATGTGCTTTCGTGAGCAGGGGGACATTGCGGTCGCTGCAGGAATGACAAGATCCTCCTGGGTAGTTCTGGGCTCCATTCCTCACCGTTCTCATGATCATTGAAACTCCTTGAGGTGAGATAGAGCCCCAGAACGAGGGAGATTGACAGTTCTTTTGTGTTTCTTCCATTTGCGAATAATCACACCAACTGTTGTCACCTCACCAAGCTGCTTGGTGATAGTCTTGTAGCTCATTTCAGTCTTGTGTAGGTCTACATTTTTTCCCTTGGACAGCACCTTGGTCTTGGCAATGGTAGAGAGTTTAGAATCTGATTGGTTGATTGCTTCTGTGGACAGGTGTCTTTTATACAGGTAATAAACTGAGATTAGGAGCGCTCCCTTTAAGAGTGTGCTCCTCATCTCAGCTTGTTACCTGTATAAAAGACATCGGGGAGCCAGAGATCTCTCTGATTGAGAAGGGATCAAACACTAGTCTCCCTCATTAAAATGCATATCAATTTATACATATTTTACATGGATTTTTTTGTTGTTACTCTTGTCTCTCATTGTCCAAATAAACCTACCATTAAAATCCTAGACTGATCAATTCTTTGTCAGTGGGCAAATGTACAAAATCAGCAGGGGATCAAATACTTTTTCCCCCTCACTGTATGAATGCTCTTAGAAAACACTGCACTGACCTGGTCGTACTCATAATAGTGTTTGGATTTATGTGTGTGTGCTATATTGATCATATTAGCTGGCGGTTTGTGAACACTACATTTTTAGGCATGGAAGCCCCATTGGTAACCTATAAAACTATTGGTAGGCCTGAATGGGAAGCAGCATCACACCCCTATTCGAGACCACAGAGTACCGGCTGTACCAGATTTTAAGTACCGGCTGTACCTGTCTAGAGAAAAATTAAGAGAGGAAATCAACCTGGAAAAATTAGGAGGCGGTGTTTGAGGTGCTCGTAGTATGTGCTTTAAAAGATATATATATATATTATTTGGTTAACATGTCCATGTAAGACGCATTCTGTTCAGAGAAACAAAAATAGTAGGATAATTGCTACCAAGCATTCTAACCTATGAACCAATGACATCATTGATAGGAACTTTCTTGGTGCACAATTGCAACACCTGCTGTGGTGCCAAATTATCTGGAACATCTCCATTCACTCTGTTATTCTGGGTAACATTATATCTGGAACATCTCCATTCACTCTGTCATTCTGGGTAAACACCCCCAAAAGAGTGTCTAGTGGTGAATATTCCCTTTACATTTCTCTGGTAAAACAGTAGGTCAGGAGGAGCCGTGAGGAGCAGGGGAGTCAGTGTGGTCAGGGTTGAGCTTTGATTTCATCACATGGAAGGTGGGGTTTCCAGATCCATTCAAACCCATTTGCTTTGAAAGGCATAGTTGATAAAGTTTCGAAAACAGGAACACACATTTTGTATCTGTCTCTTCCGACAATAAAACCGACTCCAGTTCCACACGGGGCCCTTCCCTTGTCTTCCCTACCTCCTAGAGAAGTGAAGATGCTGTCTGTGTCCCAGGGCCCTGGGGCGTGGATCAGAGGAGATGAAAAGGCTTAGCAGGGTAAAGCTCTCTCTTCCCCGCCCGCCCGCAACCGCAACCCGCCACATTTATGGTAGTTATTCATTCATGACAAAACCCATTCACGCTCTGACAGGCTACGTCCCCTTGATGTATGGAGCCTGCTCCCAGTGATGCACCGCCACCAGCACCAAGCCTGCCTCGGTCTGTGTCCCAAATGGCCACCTATTCCCAACAGACAGCAGTGTGCTGCTGTTGACCAAGGTCCAATGGCCACTATTACATGAACATGGCACCATTTGGGACACAGAGGATTTTCTGCCTGCATCCCCCTTGCTGCCGGCCCAGCATATGAGATGAGGCTGCGCTGAGCCTGTAGGAGCCAACCAGAAAGCGTCCGGGGGGTTGTATTTACCACCCAGGTTTGATACATGACACAGAAAATACACTGATGAGAGAGTCATGTGGTGGCTGGGCGAGCGTCTAGGAATCTGTTTAAGATCAGTCGTCTCAGAGCGATGGCCTTGCTGCGTGCATATGAATCAAGGAGCAGCAATCAACAGTCCCCCCCCCCCCCCTTTTTTCTTTCATATGATATTTATTCACATTTCATTCACTGAGCGACCAGCCCCCGCTGTGTGTTTGTCAGAACCTGGCGGAGGCATAGAGCAGCACGGCTTCAGAGGAATTCGATTTTCTCTTTTCTCCTGACACCAGTGAGAGCTAGAGGAAATGTGGTCTATTTGTTATTCTGTTTGGAACGGTAAAGGGTCAGCTTGTAAATCAACGTGATTTCTCGCATTATCATTCAATGCGATGAGATATTCCCTCCTTCCAAAAGTATTGTGCCCATAAAAATGACGGCAGTTGAATGATGACATTTCTATAAAGTGCTGGTTCAGTATCCTGCTGTGATGAGGTGAGGAAGGTATCGCATATGCCTCATGCTAAGAATACCTTTGTGTTCGTAAAATGCTTGTTTCTTCCATCCCTTTCTCTCACTGTCTCTGTCTTGTGAGTTTCTCTCCATTGTCTCTCTACTCTTTTCCTAGTTTCTCCCCGTTCACACTCTGTCTAATCCCATTGAGACCACTGAACCACGGTATGTCCTTCTATTCTGGATTCACTGTGTTGACACTTACAGAGGTCTTACAGCTTCAATCCTCCACCCAGAGTCTTTGGGGATTTCCCTATTTTAGATGATTACCTGTACCTTAACACTGAGGTTTTGTAGGTGCTGGGACACTTTCCAACCATATTTCCAATGTTGTTTTACGTTACTGGAAACATGCGGATATTTAGATCTGTGGTGATCCCTCTGGTAATACAGGTTTGTTTCTAACTGCATGTATCTATCAGCTGGGGGCCAGCATCCACGGCCATGTCCCAGAATAGAAGTGCCTATCTAGGATCAGTCCATATTATAGGACTACTATGCTATTAAAGGCTAAACTGATCTTAGATCTGCAGCACCCCCACTTTGAGATATATGGATGAAGGATTTTTGTAGGACCCCGTTAGTTACTGCCAAGAGCTGGAGAGACTTCCTGCGTAGAAAATTGACTAGAGCAGTTCAAAGACTTCACAACGTGGCTTTGAAATCACAAGTGCTGATACAAAACTTCATGTCTTTAACCCTATAGGGCTACTAGACTAGCTTTTGCCATCTTCTGTTTAGTACAAAGTAACTTAAACTTCAAACATGAGCTTATGAACAACGTACCTCTTACCCAGTTGACAAATGATCATGCGAGTCAAGTTAAAAACAAACTGAAATTAAATGACTCCACAGAATTTAAATGTAAAGGATTTTTGTTAAAATATTCCAGATTCTCAAGTGCAGTAAGCCACTGACTCAACACTGAGTTCCTGGCGAACAACAGGCAGGAGAGATAATGGAGTGGAAAGAGATGGAAACCCAAACCCCACGAAAGAAGACGCACCACTACAATTGGAGTGCACAAAATCATACAAACTAACTCCAGCAGAAATAACCCTACTGTCACCTCAAAATCTCTAACATCCTTCCTACTGAGTAACTTAGACACAGATCATTTGAATTCACAAGTTAATCTGACTCTGGGGAATACGATAAATGACCATACTACCAAAAGTTATGAGAATTGTATTGTATATATGGGGGCTTAATCATAGATCAGAACCCTTTGTAAAAATGGGCACTGGTCCTATCCCCAGAAAACTTTTTTCTGGATCACTTTGATTTTTATTTATTTTTTTCAAGCCATTTTCAGTAACTGATTTTTTGTCATATTAGTGCCAGCTAAGTAGCCATTAACTTTGTCCCAAATTACACCTGTTCCCCTAGATATAGTTTAATATAGCATTACTTTTAACTGTAACTTTACATTGGCCCTGTTCCCAAGTGAATAGTGTGCCATTTGGAATGCAGGTCATCTCTGAACCCTCAACAGTTTGGGTTAAGAGGATTTGGCAAATATCTCATTAGTTTAAGTCCAATGACTCGTTCTACATTTCGACAGCCCAGTTAGGGATTAGGCATACTCTAAATATCACATTTCACCCGTCCAATTTAGCAACCTTCGCTCAATTATAGTGAATTTCAACAAATAAATAAAACATATTCTGATTTCATTTAGTTATCACTGGTTCCTTTGCAAACATTGCAGGGTAACTGTCAGTGGCAATGAAAAACTCCCAAAGACAAATGAAGGGCTCATTTGAGCAGAAAAAGGTTAGTTGTGGTTAAATAAGGAAGGAATTTGCTATTGCAATAATAAGGGGGGTGTTCACTGTTCAAATAAGGTATTTTACTGTTTACATTTTGTTTTGTTTTAAGCTGGAAAAAGGCATATTTGTTCATTTCAGACTGTGAGGCAACAGAAGCTGAATATTTTCTTGACCTCTGTATCTGATTAGTGTGCTGACTACCCTGTTTTCTATTGTCTATGTAGAAAACTGGATATAACCAACACACACACACACACACACACACACAAAAAGTTGTTGTTTTGGCTTTACCAAAATATATTTAAGTTACAAAATATATTCAAGTTACAGTTACATAATGAATATGGGCTGAAAGTGCAATCTCTCATCTTTAATTTGAGGGTCTTCACATCCAAATTGGAGGAAGGGTTTAGGAATAACAGCTCACTAATATGTAGCCCACTATTTTTCAAGGGACCCAAAGTAATTGGACAATTGACTCAAAAGCTGTGGGCTATGCCTTCAGCTTTTGAGTCACAGCTGTGGACTGGTGTGGGCTATCCCTTTGTTATTTCTTCATCAATTAAGCAGGTAAAACATCTGGAGCTGATTCCAGGTGTTGCATTCGCATTTGAAAGCTATTGCTTTGAACCCACAACATGTGATCAATGGTACCCTCAATGCAAGTGAAACTGGCCATCTTTACCCTTCATTACAGCCTGGTCTCAGAATGATGACGTAGACAATTTTATGTAAATTTTTGCCAGGCCATTCCTTAAGATATATTACGTTAAGTAAAAAGAACGTTTATTTGTAATCCTAACCCAAACCTTAACCCCAGAGCGGTAAGACCTAACCCTAACTTTAACATAACCTTTTTGTTACCTAACCATAGCCAAAACATTAACCCTAACCTTAACCACAGTGCTCTATTGTGATGCCTGACGTTGACCTATCTTTAAAGTAGCAATGCATTCATGTCATATTCTAGCGACCTTGGTGTTGCTGTTAGTTATCCTCATTAGTTATCCTCATCTATATGTCCAGTGTGGTACAGTGAGTAAAGTGACTGCCTTCTGATCTGACTGTCGCTGGTTTGAAACACATGATGAACATGTTGATAAAATTCATATTTATTTCTACGTTTTCATAGCGTTCATGAATATCATCCACTGTTCTGGTGTTTGTATGTTATTTTACGCTTTAATAGGTGTCGTAACATTTTATACGCTGTAATAGCGTTCGTAAGATACGTTGTGTTTTAGGCGTTTCGTAATGTATCATACGTTTTGGTGGCGCATTGTAATGTAACCTAACGTAACGTCACATATCATACGAAATTGTGTCCCATGGGTTTTTCGTATGAGTCTATGTGGTTTCCTGAGACCATGTTGTTAAGCGGTGAAATCCCTTGGCGTTGAGCTAGTGACAATGGGAGGCAGCTGACATTGTCTTGCCTTTGCTGTTTTGAACAATCAGTCACTTGCTTTAAGCTCGCTAAAGTAGCCTATTGCGTTCAAGGAAAAAGGCGAACCCAACATAATCAAGGGAGTAGTAATCTCCTTAATTAAAATGAAACTCACCAAAAAAAAAATCCCAGGGAATTTCAGCAGATATCTCTGCTATTGCCTACTGGCAATTCAAGAGAACCTTGACAGCCCCGAAGAAACGGTTCCTTAACGAAAATGAGTGCATGCTATTTGTTCAAAAAACAACATTTACTGTAGCAGTATAGTATTTTGTTTTGGTTGATAGCAATAGCTAGCACTAGCAATAGCTAGCAATAACAATAGCTAGCACTACTAAACACATATTACATATGAACTGATCGAGGGTAACTACAGGTCCGAGACTCTGAGCGACCATTGATCAGGCTCTATTATTTCCTATTGTATCGATAGACCCTGAGTGTCAAGTTATTGATTTCCTTTGGTTCTTGTACTAGTAAAATGAGCAGTTCGTCCCACGTGTAGGTTGTTATGGACTATTCAGTATTGTAGTACCTTCTACGAGGTTTCCTATTGGTTTTCCGATGTGCTCTGATTGGCTTTCCGCGACGGAGAAAGAAAAAAAGTAGAACACTGCACTATTATTTCGTCTGCTGTTTCGCTAAGGCCAGCCATGCGATCGCGCTTCAAGAAGCTGGGCGGGAAGTCTTTTTTAATGGCTAGTAATGAATCGCATCCGCTTTCAATAACGGCATGCCGCTTATGTGTGAATGAGGGGTTTACCGTGCATGTCCTTTGTTCATGTGCGAATTCTCTCGCAAACGCCCCGCCTTTACCCCAGGTGGCCGCTTTTAAGCGTATCGGCTATGGGTTTTAGTTTTTCTGCCGGGGAGGGCTGTCTTGACATCTCTTCGTGAACCTTTTTTCATTTAACATGAAACTAACCAAAATGATTTCTCTCACTCATGGGCAAAGTAAAACACGTAATAATGAGCACTATGTCAGCAGGCAACCTATTTCTGTGGTGCTACCATATAAAACAAACAACTCAATGCTAAATAAACACAACACAGAGCTATCTTATAAAACTGACCTGAGTCACCAACAACGTCCACCATCTTCCAATCCGTATTGCGCTTGTCCCACGCTATAATTTACTTTTCCTCCAGTTGTTAGCAAAACGTTTAGCATGGAGCAAAATATTTCACATGTGTACAACGATGGTCCAACAAGGAAGACTGTTTTTTGTTTATGAAAGACTCTAACGATGGTCCAACAAGGAAGACTGTTTTTTGTTTATGAAAGACTCTACTTCCATTGGATACACGCCTGGCGTTTGCGGGATTCATTTGCATAGTATTGACCTTGGCCCACCTTCTTGACGCGCGGGAACAGCTCAAACGTCCGCGCTGCCTTCCAGAGATGCTTGGCGCAACCGTCCATAACGTCTTGACGCTTATAATAGAAAATTAATTGTGTCCATCAGAGGCAGCGGGTGTGCCAGACCTGTAGACATCCACCATTAAGCTGCAAAAAAACTAAATCCATCAGAGGGATAGCAGGAACCAAATCAACCGTTTGGTAAATTCTGAGAGAAAAAATAATGCATTGCTATGCTCTGCAACACAAAAAGGCAAGGACATCCACAGAAGACAACAGTGGTGGATGATCATAGCATCATGATAAAGAAAAAACATCCAGCTCAGTGAATAACACTCCAGGAGGTAGGCATATCTTTATCCAAGTGTACCATAAAGAGGAGACTTCATGAGAGCAAATAGAGGGTTCACCACAAGATGCAAACCATTCATAAACCTCAAGAATTGATAAACCAGATTTGCCAAAAAACATCTAAAAAGCCAGCCCAGTTCTAGAACAGCTTTCTTTCGACAGAGTGAACTAAGATCAACCTCTAACAGAATGATGGGAAGAAAAAGATATGGAAACTGCTTTTTTTCTTGCAACAAATGAAGACAGCTGCAGTAAAGGCCTGGCAAAGACTTACAAAGGAGCAAACCCAGCATTTGGTGATGTCATTGCCTGCAAAGGATTCTCAACATAGTATTAAAAATGAACATTTCATTTGTCCAATTACATTTGAGCCCCTGATATAAGGGGACTTTGTATGAAAATAGTAGCAATTCCTAAACGTGTCGTATGATGTTTTTATTCAACCCCTTGAATTAAAGCTGAAAGTCTCCACATTAATTGCATCTCACTAAGAAAACTGTCAGTGACATAATTGAATACTATATAACCAATATTTCTGGACCTAACTTTATATAATCACAACCAGTACAGTACTAGAAAAGGCTTGTATTCCTGTTTTCTAAAATGTATCTAAATGTATATGGTATGATAGTCATTATATCCACCAGATCACATCCTTCAGGATTATTACATCCTACCACTTTCCCTTTCCTCTCCAATCAGACATGCGCACACACATTTTTATATCCTTGTGGAGACCCAGAAATCGTTGTTCTCTATCCCCTCTACCTAAATCTTACCCAAACCTACCTCAACATCAAAAACCTAACTTTTATACGTAAGCTTAACCTAGCCCTAATGCCTTACCCTAATCTTGACCCATAATGCTTAAGGCAAAACTATCCTCATTTGTATAGCTGGAAATGACATTCACCCCAGTAGTGACCTGATCTCATGGATGGGGCTTGGTGTCTGCTAGTCTGTCTGTCTGTCTGTCTGTCTCATGGTACAGTATGTTTACATTGTGTTTAGTTAAACACAGAGGTGGGAAAAGTACAAAGAAAAAGTACTTGCTGTGTTCACCAGTTTTGTGAAGTTCCTAAGTTAGTGCAAAATGACCACATAAACAGTGTTCATAACTAACCAGTGACATTACGTGGACATTAACACTCTTGCTTTTTATTAAATTGATCACTGGTTAGTTTTAAAGTCCCTTTACCTGGTAACTTAGATCGTAATTAGATACTTTACTAAAGTGGCAAACACAGCCAAACCTTGTTGAGTACTTGTACTCTGTACTTTTTCCACCTCTCCTTAAACATCTCTTCTTCACTACTCCCAGCTCTATTGATCTCTGAATTCTTGTGTTGTTTACATGGTTTAGCAAAATCACTTGCATTGTCTTGCCAATAACACTACTTATGAATGGATGAGAGAAAGCAAGAAAACATTTAAAAGTCGATGTTACACAGAGGCACCTAGAGAGAGAAAGTTAAAGAGAGACATTGGAGAAGAAAACAAAACATTTACTGACTGTGATGATCAGTTGAAAATGGAGAGGAAGGTTAGTAAGCATTAACACATGACAGACCGTGTTGCCAGGGAATAACTACACACCTCTGTGTTGTGAGAAGGTAGTCCTCATTATGCTGATTAGTGTGCTCTAGTAATGTCACTGTACCATACATACACACTGAAGCCAGTTAATGGATGTCATCCATCGAAATTCAGTGGTCAGAAGATGTTAAACATAGCGACTTGATTTTGCCAGTGTATCTTAGACTGACGTGCTCCCTCACATTCACATTAGTATTCAGTCATGATGCTAGCAGTGTGGAATAATGTTAGCTAGCTATCAACTTTTTGATGAGTAAGCACTTTAATTTCAAAATGGATGTGCTCACTCAAATCCTGTAGTTTGCAAGTCCATCTTTGCAAAAATGTTATTGTTGTGACGGAATGTTAGATTGGTCTTTTAATTTTTAACCCTACATTTTAAAGATTGCTGTTTTACTGGTTATGGTTTTGAGGCGAGATGAAATTACCATCATGTTTTTTTTGCTTTGGTCAGCGTGCTTGGATTTGGCGTATTGATACTTTTACAAAACTTTACTACTTCAGTGAGTGATTAGCATACATCTTTTTAATTTTTTATTTATTTAACCCTTATTTAACCACGTAGGCCGATTGAGAACCGATTCTCATTTGCAATGGCGACCTGGGCAAGAAAAAGTGCAGATGTGCAGGACAACATACAATTACACATACAGTGCACAGTATACAAAATGAGGTAGAGATTGAATGAAATACAAATGCAGTACAGAGTCTATATTCAGTTAGTACAAAAGTGATGAGGCAATACCAATAGTACAAATTCACTACAGATCTAGCTCAAATTGTGAAGTGCAGTGGATGGCTTAATACAGTTTGTGCAAAGTGAAGTGTATGTTGCAAGGTCAGTCGGTTAGTGTGCAAAGGTGGAGTGACAAAGACAATAAATAGCCTAACCATAGGGAATACCAGTGCAAATGGTATAGTGCAAAGAAGCAAACATCTTCAGTGAGGTTAATTGTCAAAGGCTTGGAACCCCATTTAAGTCAAACAAATTGCAGATATCTCAAAACCTTTTTTATCGAAGTAATTTCCCACCCTGTTACAATCTAACCCTAAATGTCTCCCTGGACTACTGTACCACCTCTATCTGGTAAATTATGTGTGTGTGTGTGTGTGAATGTCTTTGTTTATCTATGTGTGTGTTTGTCTGAGCCTGTGTATGTGAATGTGTGTGTTTGTCTATGCATGCGTGTGTGTGTGTGTGTGTGTGTGTGTGTGTGTGTGTGTCTGCGTGCGTGTAGTAGGATCCTGTTCTGTCCTGACACTCAGAGACTGACAGGGGAAAAGAGACACTGGTTTGCGTACTGTTGGCTGAAGCATGGAACATAACAAAGGTGCCCAATGGCACCAAATAATTACAATGCTACACACACAGCCTCGCTCCTCCTGCAGCCAAAGACAGACAGATTACGTACCCATTAGATAAAATCAAGCTCAAGATTATTTCAGTGCATATTAACATATCTTATTGTGCATTTTTTTCTGTTATCCCAGGGAAAAAAGAAATCTTTTAAATCCAATCAGGTTCATTATTTTTGTGTGGCCCTCCAGACAGTAAGCTGGTTTGTGTAGGCAGATGTGTGATAGAGGCTGGCAGAGCAGTGATAGAAGGGCTGTGGGATGTGAAATAATGGACTCGGTCTAATCTCTGCTTTAATCTGTCCTCCAATTGGCCCACTAATGCAAAATGGGAGATGGCATGGTCCTGTAAAGACTGTCAGATTTCTTTGCAGCTGTTTATGGGTCCACTCTGGGTTTCCTCCATTTGTGTGTGTCCATGCATGTATTAAAGTGTTTAGAATGTATGTGTCTCTGTGTAGGCCGCCTGTTTGTGCCAACAGGGATTCCAAGAGGCTATCATTACCCATCAGAGAGGAGCAGACCATGCCTGTTCAGTCCCAGGACACACACACATACCAATCTGCACTGACCCCTTGAGCGCTAAGCTTGACACACACCACACAAATCATACATTCGCACAACACCACACACGTGACACGCGCATACACGTCAAACACACATTAGGCACCACACAACAGAGACCACACGCCACATGACAAAGACCACGCAGCACACATCAAACACCATGCATGACAAACACCACACATCAAACAGCACACCGTTCCGTGAGGCTCCGTTATGAAAAACAAACAGACTATTTTGATCCTATTTATCGGTGACCAGTTAATTGAAGTGTCACAACTCATTACGCCGTGTCTTCACCTTGTCAGACGGGGAGTTGGTGTACCAATCCACCCCCCTTCTCCTCCTCCACCCCTCTCTAGTTCTGTCGCTCCTGCTTTTTCTCTCTCTCTCTAACTGTTTGTCATCTCCCTCCATCTCACTATCCATATCTCCCCATCAAAAAAACATACTTTTATTTAGGATAACAAAAATGTGTCAAAGTCTTTTCAATACATGTCTTTACAAAGAATTGGTATATATCCTAACAGATCCTAGTGTTACCACACCATCAGCCAAGCTTGCTGATTTTTCTACAACCATTAAATCTAGGGGTCCAAGATAAATTGTCAGTAACTTAAAGTGGGCTATCATGTGAGAAGTCAGACTATTTTGTCTTCTGTCTGGAGAGAGCAGCCTCACGTGGCTCCAGGGTCATCACTGTTGTGACCGTCAAGCTCAAATCCTTTAAAGAATTTTTAAGTGCCATTTGGGAGCCACAACAGAGCCAAAAGAGCAACTATTTTAGCACATCTTGAGCAGAAAGGAGACAAAGTGGCACTGTGGGAGTTATCTCGAGTGAAACCCTTTTCAACCGTTTAAGGCTCTGTGTGTGTTAGGGCTGTAATGGTACACACATTTGAAGTTGTACTGTACGATACGGGTGGCTCTTTAGGATTCGCATGTGGACCTGAATAAATACATTGGAAAACATAAAAAATAAATGGCTAATTATGCTGTGTTAAATACATTTCCCAACTTCAATTTTATGAGCTGAACGTAAGAGGGAAATCTTACATTGGTGAGTGGTAGTTATTGATTAACATACATTGTCAAATCTTCATTTATTTAAACATTTAATTAAGCAGCATTTGATTGACAGAGTTATGTATGAAACAAAAACTGTATGTTGCCACTGCTTGACAAAGTAGCATACGCTATAGCTAACACCTGAAACACGTTGACACTAGTGAAGGAGAATTTCTTTTTGAATAACCCCTTTTAATGACTTAACTCTTTTTGTAGAGACCTGTTCAACTGAATCTTTCAGTCGAATGGCTTGAAGCGAATCTGTACAACACGCGTCTTCCTGAACGAATCACAGCTCTGCATGTCAGATCAACACGGAAACACAAAGAAACAACACAACTTCGTCTCAATTATGCATTCAATCAGCCCTCGGCTGCAGTCTAATCGGTCCGTAGAAATGACGCCTTGATTTTAATGTTTCCGTTGACCGGGGAGGCTGAGTGGAAAGGACAGGTTCGGGTGTGTTATTCAACAGCAGGGGAGTAGAATGTCAGCCAGGCTGCCGTGGCATGCGTGTGCAGGAAACACCAGCTTGGACAACTCAACCACAGTAGGCCACATGTGATGTGAACGCTGCCACAGCCGCTCAGCTCTCAGCGGCTCGGGACAGTGAGCATCAAGGAACGCGGTTTATGAAGCACATCCATTGCCTCTCTGGTTTGCGCTGCTCGGTCAACCAGGAAGTCTAGACTTCAGCACATATAGTGTAATTTTGTATTTATTCCATTTTTTATATAGTATTTATTTGTTTTTTTTCGATTCATACGTGTTTTGCATTATTTATGCTGTTCTGTGTGTTGTCCTGAACGCTTGCAACTAAATGCTTGGGGCCAGGTCGTCATTGGGAATGAGAATTGGTTCTCCACTGAATTTGTGGCTTTATATAAAGAAGGTAAATAAAACTAGTCATAGACAATCACCTGAGCACAGCTTGTTCTCAGGTGATTGTTGCAGCTCGTCCTTCACACTGAGAGGTACAATATTCAATCACCATGGGATGAAATTGCTGAAGAGATACCTGGAAAGGTAATACAACTTAATTGCTTTGAAAAAAATCCACATTCTTCAAATTCAGTGACAGTTACTTTGAGTCAAAAGAGGATGAAGGAATGAATGGCCTAGGGCCATTTGTTTTAAGTAGAGTAACTAATTGCCTCATGTCAAATGTAACATGTACATTTATAAAGGTTATTTGGGTTGTTTTTACCATATTCTATTTCTGTTTTTGTTCATAATTATCCCTTCTAGCCATTTCATGTCTATGATTTTGTCAAATCATGTCTGTTCTGGTCGTTATCTATCATTTTTTTGGCCTTCATAGTTTAGAACTATCACTCAGTGTAAAGATTAAACTCAAAATGTAATCTTTAATAAAAATGTTAATCCCCATGCAAATTTTAGTGTGTGTACGTAGGCTATATATGCATGTTTCACAAGGAGGCTTCTCACCTTTATGCATAAACATGGCCTCCCCTCGCATTCCAAACACACTCAGCCACTCCAACATTTCTGCCACAGATAAATACAGGATGTCAACTTACAATAAAATTAGCTTTGACCGATCCTTTGTGAGTCAGTGAGCAAATGAAAACAACTGATTTCGCTTATTATGTGTAGATTACTATGTGGAACACCATGGATAAGGCAGAGTGAAAGAAAGAGCCCAGGCACTGATGCTAGGAGTTCACACAAGTCAGACCACCATCAGTTCTCCATGGCCCTGCCAAACAAAACTTTAGGATATTTTTTACATGCTCAAACACAAACAGTTTGTTAGTTGTCCAATGTAGCATGTATATTCAAACTCTGATGCAGCATGGGTAATGTAAGAATGTTCTGTAACTCTTAGTTGTTACATAGAATGACTACGTATGTTGTAACCTCCACTATTCCTAGGGGTTTGGCGTTCCGTGTTCAGGCATACCGTATCTATTTCTCAGATTCAATGGATGCCGATAAGGTACGAGACATGAATATCCTGGGATGTTGCTTTATAAAACAAGCGAACCCAAGGTCAGTTGTTTGATTTGGGGAATCAGTAGAGAGAGAAACTAACACTGGTGAGAGCTGTTATTGTACCATCAAGAGACACAGACTATGACCGCTCAATAGACACAGACCTCAAAGAAGAATCTAACTCTGATTCATTCTTTCACCTGTGTAGATCTACATGAGCAACTATTAGCCTAATGGTGAAAAATACGTGGATCTAACAGTTTGGCCCTGCGAGCAGGGTGGTTGAATTGGATTGAAAAAACAGTCCACGTGCTGTCAGCTAATTCTGGAGCCGAGACCGGGACTATTGTTTTTAGAAACAAATGGCCAATATGATTTCAAAAAATTTGTGACAGGGGCATGTTTACCTACCCAGATTGATAACATCTGTTGCACTGATCACAATTGTAATGTCGCACACACTTCTACCAACAAAAACACAACCCCCCCGATCTCAAACAGTTTTCCCTTTACCATCTACGGTAGACATACAGTGTGATTCTGGCCAAGTAGGGTCCAAGCCCTGGTAACAGTTTCTGAGTCTGTGTTAAAGGGTTCAGCTCTTTTACAGATCTCTGTCACGTGCAATGTTGGCCTTAACATACAAACATAACAATGTGTTTGGTTCTTTGTCCCAGCTATCCTATGGGCGTACTGTAATGAAATGTTTTGTTGACTAGAGTGAACCTGTGAAAACAACACACCCAACAATCACGATGACTATCAGCCTATAGTCAATAGCATAATATCCTGCTTTATTGCTCTAGTAGCCAAATCATCTGTCATGTTGGAAAAACCAGTCAGGATAGGAGACCCGGATAGGACCGGGCCCAACACACAGTGCAGTCATAGACTTAGTTGTTGGCCTGGGACTGTGATGGGGGACTCTGGCCGGTCCACTGGTCAGTCTAGTAACTTCGGACCCAGTGTTCATAGGTTACTTTGTGTGTGTAAAGAGTCAGACCAGAAGACAAGGGATATAGTGTAGAGGCAACTGATAGATTTTCATCGCCACCTGAAGTGGAAATACAACAGCACACAAGACTGATAGTAGAGGTGTTTTCAAATCTTTCTTTGAGTTATTGACCTGATCACTAAAGGTTGAAGAATGCAATGTGTGGCATGGAAGATTATCAGGACCCGATCCGATTTCATGCTCTTTTGCCCAAGATCGGTCCCCCATTACCTAGTGTATATAGATCTCTAGTCTCCACGCTCTGCATCTCGTCAAGTTGAATATTTCTACAGTGACTCAAATGTATCCATCTAGGTTTACCCTGTACCATAAAAGCAGATCAAGTCACAAGCAATACTTGATAAGGACCTACCTATGAACAACTATTAGCCTAATGGTTAACAATACGTGGATGTAACAGTCCTAACTCTGATGTAGCATGTACTGTATGTTCCAACTCTGATGTAGCATAAGTGATGTAGCATGTCTGTTCTAACTCTGATGTAGCATAAGTAATGTAGCATTTATGCTCTAACTCTGATGTAGCATGGATAATGTAGCATGTCTGTTCTAACTCTGATGTAGCATAAGTAATGTATCATTTATGCTCTAACTCTGATGTAGCATGGGTAATGTAGCATGTATGTCCTAGCTCTGATGTAGCATGGGAAATGTAGCATGTATGTTTTTAAAGTATCAGCCCTGTCCCATGATGTCTCACTCCCTCCTTTCCCCATCACCTTCTTCCCTGTTTGTGTATTCAGCAGAAAACTCCTCTCATTACTTATAACCAGTAAAGCCCAATCAGGAATTAACATATCTCATTATGGCTCAATCATGAACTAGATATCTCATTAGCTGCCGTGTGGATGAGCGGCCGACTCATCTGAAAAGTGTGTGCTCCTTTTCTCCGACAACTTACTGATGAGGATACCATGGGGTTGGAGAAAAAGCTTACTGACCGTTTCTGTTCAGAAACTCCAATTTTCTTATTTTGTTTTAGGGTATGTTTTAAACCAACCCATCACAGGCACTGCTGTCTCAACCAGGTGTGTTGTTTAGCTGAATGTTTTCCAGCCACCTCATCGGCAGTCACGAAGCAGCGCGGAAGCATCCACTGTTTGAGACACTTCACACTTCACTACACATGACCCCTGAACTCCCTGGAGCAGCAGTGAGAGGTGGAGGGGGAGGAGTAGAGTGAAAGAGCCTGAGGTCCCTGGCTCAACACCCCCTTTCTCTCTTGGCGTGCCTCTGCTCTCTGCTCTGGCCTTGCTCCACCACCTGTGGTTCGGACAGCCCCTTGCTAGCAGTATAGCCTCCATCTCTTCCCAAGAGGTGCGGAGACTGGTCTTTCCTCCTCCTCTGCCTGAACCGACTTGCCCCTGCCAACTCCCCACCCACATGAGAGCCCCCCCCCCGAGCTGTAATAGCATCCACGGCTGTGTGTGTTGCGTCACAAGCGTTGGGGTGGCTGAGTTTGGCATTGGCTACAAGAGAGAGGTCTGGTCTCTGTGTGCTGGTGTGTACCGGCTAAATGAATGTGGGTGTTCCTCTGGGAAGGAGCTTTGTCTTAGAAACAATTCTCTGTAATATCAAACAGTTATTGATCAAAGGAGGTCAGAGGGGTATTATTGCACTCAGTAGTAATACTATAAACAGAATGAATGGGATAACATCCTGAGTTATTCCGTTTTTTTTTTTTTTAAATAGCCGATTGATGAGGGTAATCAAATCCGGCAACTCATCTCCAAATTGCACAAAATGCTCTTGTGCAATAAAAAGTAACACAGTATTTTGCGCCAATGAATGGGTCCTGGTCAATACTACGGCACTATACAGCGAATGGTGTATTATTTAGGACAGGGTTCCAGTATCGCTCATCAAGGATGATTATCTCATGATTGCCATTCAACAGAATCTGAAGATGGAGGTCCAACTACCTACCAACCCTACTAACCAGCCAACCAGTGGGTCTCTCAGAAGGTTGAGGCCAGATTATAATCAGCATGTACTTCCAACTAATCAGTCATTTAAACACCGGTTTTATGCTTTAGCAAAAAAAACGCTTCTCTCACTTTTTAGATTCTACCATCTCATCAAGAGTGAGTGTCTTGGAGAAAATGAAGAGAAGCAAATGTGATTTGTGCTGCATAAATGGAACTGGGAGAGGACATAATACATGTTAATGCACTGCTCCCGTCAGATACACCTCTTTATATCGCTATCTTGAATAAAAAAGAGAAATACATAAAAATAGGCTTTATTGCATTGTTCTCTTTTTGGGCTGATGAGACATTGTAGCCTAGCAAAGTGAATCAGTCCCTCTGTCAGTACCAGCAGCCCCCCACTGTCTCAGTCTCCTGTTGACCAGATACAGCCTATTTAACTGGGATGATGATGAGCAGGGACTTTGGCTACTGGGGATGGATGCACTTCTTCTGGAGCTGTCATAGTTGAGGACTTTTTTGGACTTTTAAATGAATGACACAGTCATGAATCTTGACTATTAGCACTTCTAAATGGCTCATGAGCACAGCTGTTCCATTTCTTCAGCCCCAGAAGTGGTGGGGTGACTGCTTTGTTGTTTCAATACCAGATTGCTCCAAATAATTGGAATACAGTATTTTTGAGGGTCACTGAAATAGAAACTGGAGAGAAGCATACAATATAATGATGCAATTCTTTAAAAATGTAGCCTATTTCTGACAACCTGTTCTTTAAAATGGAGGTTGACAATTATTCCAATTGTTCCCATCTACCATAGAATGTTACAATTAAAGCTCCAGTATGTCCGTTCATCCATCCTTTACCTTTGGCTAACTGATTGCTCAAACGGCAGTGCGGAATGGGGAAGAGACCGAGTTCTTATGGGACACACTGCGTGCACTGCATTTGACCTTATGTGCACTGCTTTTGACCTTGTCAAATGAAAAGACAATGGCTTAATCAGCTGTTCAAGGTTGCGGCACCCTGCACACATAAAATGGACATACAAACAGTCAATAAATACAGGTGGGAAATGTGCAATTTATGCAATATTAATTTCCATTACCCAAGAAATTGAAATAATATATACAGAATGTAACTAAAGGTTATGTACTTTACTGTATTTGTATGCTGAACATGTGTTGTGTAGACTTAAAAAATTCCTTGCAGAATGGTTTTGGTTTGTGTTCGGCCTGACGATGACCTCTTATATGCTGTACACAGCAGCATGTTCAGTCAACAACAGGGACAGCTGTAGGCCCACCCACGGTAGTCAACTATGTAACATTAGTCTGATTGGAGGCGTGGCCACTCCAGGATGTGACAACGAACAATTAAGCTTCTATTGTCACCCACAATGAGCTTTCGTCAAGACATTTTATGCTGGATGAATGGACTGGAGTTATATAATTGCATCACTATGTGGCTGTGAGTTAACAATGACACTTAATGGCAACTTAATTATAAAGGGATGGTTGTTCTGAGCTGTATGTTGCAACTGTTTTAGCTCTCACATGCACACACACCACACAAAGACAAACATATTAAAAACATATTTACACACACATGCACACACTCACACCACACAAAGACAAACATATTAAAAACATATTTACACACACATGCACACACTCACACCACACAAAGACAAACATATTAAAAACATATTTACACACACATGCACACACTCACACCACACAAAGACAAATATATTAAAAACATATTTACACACACATGCACACACTCACACCACACAAAGACAAACATATTAAAAACATATTTACACACACATGCACACACTCACAC
>JACXGJ010011510.1:0-19678 GCA_016801105.1 Esox niger | reverse complement strand
TGTGGCTGTTGTTGTACTGGACAGCTCCTCACTAGAGGGGGGCAGGATGGTCAGGGTGGGAGCAGTGTTACCTGAAAACATAAGAACACATTAGTTGCATCAACTAAAGGCAAAAAAATATATTGAAGCAATACACATTAATTCAAGTTTATAATTGGTGAAAGGTAAGAGCATATATCATGAATTGATTACTATTCGTAGCTGATTTATGTAACATGTAAGTATGCAATTATTTATTTCAGTCTCTAACTACTGAGTCTATTTCACAAAACAAATATAACTTCTATTACCGACATATTACGTTTTTAATGCTCCAATAATATACAAACCAGACACAAATAAACTAACTATTTATACTTTTCAAATAATGTATGTATTATTATTTGATAGAAATGCTCTATCCAAAGCAAAATTTTAAAAAGGTCTGCAATTTATAATGTGAACATATTTTCTCACACAAAGTGAGACACCTAAAACTTTTCAATCATGAACAAATATAAAGACCTTGTTACTTACTTCCAACATCAAGTTTGGTTCCGCCACCAAAAGTGTACCACAGTGATACAATCCCTATTACTGCTCATACAAAAACCTCTTGCTCATTAGACAAGCTGAATTTCTTTAGACTGAGGATCAAATATCAAAATAGACTTGATTATTAATACTTGTCAAAAACCTCATAATCTTCTAAATTTGTAATTCTTTATATTTTGCCTTCCCTAACACTGACCAAAAATCGAGATTTTAAAACAAGCTAATTTTTAAATAATGGAAGCACATTTTGATCAAATTAAATAGGTTGAAAGACATTCATATTTGAATGTGCCTCATTATAATAACCAGTTCTAAATATTCCTGAATCTTCAAACATAACAAGACCAAAACATGCAACAAACATCAAAAGGTCAGTAAAGAAGTTAATTATCTTGTTCACTTACTTCCAACATCCAGTCTGGTGCCGCTACCAAAAGTCCACCACAGTGATACAATACCTATCACTGCTCATACAAAAACCTCTCTGTGAAGATACAGCTGTAACACTGAAGATCACTCATGTAGAACCACTTAACACAAATATATTTTATAAAATCTCCAGATTTGAAGAACGCTTTATATGGACTGTTTCTTGAAAAGGAGATGTATTTTTTAATCCAAATGTTTATATTTCTTCCTTTTATTGTTTATCTGATATTCCCCTATCCTGTAGGTACAGTCCATCATTAGATCCAGTGTTTGAATTTCTCCATATGATCCATAAAGAGAACACCCATGATAATTGCGATCCATGTTGTATATTCCTTTATTAAAGATATTGATCTCTGATTTTACTGTTTGGGGTAAAGTCACAGAGGACTGACTCTATCAGAGGAATCATACATTTAGAGAAGTAGCTGATTCATTTGAAGAACGTCATAGGCCAGTCTTGTGTGACCATTTATATTTGATCATCAGTATACAAATTTAATTGAGGGTCCTACAATTTCAATTATATTACTGACCTTAACAGAATGTCCTGCTTGAAGCTGTATAATGTTAAAGACATTCTAATAATGGGATCCTACTTGCATAACACATCTACCAAGAGGCTTTTATAGTGTTTATAATCCTGTGAGGTTAACACTTCATGAATAAGAACTGTCCTCCATTACAACCGGACCCACAACAAATGACCTTCATAGCTATCTATCTTCATTTGGACACTTGCTTTTGTGCTTTCAAGTTTAAAGGTAGTTACTTCTGCACAATTTATATAGTTACATTATTGGCATGTGTTCAATACTGTTCTGTTATTCTTTCATGTGACTTAATTCTATTTTCAGAATCAAAATGTCAATATATTCTGACTCCTGCATACACAGAGACAGAATTCTGGGCCTTGGACGGATTTTTTGTTGTTGAAAAAGTTCATTGTTTTCCGTAGTTCATATCAAAAGGTGACACCTTCATATATGCTAGATTCATTACACATCAAGTGAAACCTTTCAAGCCTTAATTGTTCAAATCTCGATGATTACAACTTAAGACTCATGGAAATCAAAATTCTGTATCTCAAAATTCTGTATCTCAAGAATAGTTGGCTCAGGTTCAGGCTGTTTTTGGTCGGATTTCACTACTAGCACATTTTGTGAGCTAGAATCATTTCTGTGACAGAAATCATCTATTATGATGCATTCTGGTGATCACAACCCCTTTGGCTACAAAAAAAACACAAAAACGTTTTGAGACACTGTTTTGAAACCTCATCTCTTAGAACGGCTAACAAAGTTTAACGATACACATTTCTGCAATAGGGGTATGGTAAATTATTTTTTTGATATTTCTGAAGTTTTGTAAGATCGTTATTTTCTGATATTTTCATGCCTTTATAGTCATATTACAGGCAGAAATAAATGAATAAAATAAATAACAGAAGGTCCAAAATATAGGCACCCCAATAAAAGTCAGTTCCTCCACCTAGAATTAAACCATTATAACATTATTTTGAAAGAAAATACATTCCTCTGGTTATACTGCAGTACACCTAATGGCCAATAGATGGAAGCACGAGATTGGTATTGCGATTGGGACATAGATATTATAAATAGTACAATCAAGTGACTCAAGTTTTTTACTATGTAGAAAGAAGAATATTACATATTTTTTTATAAACAAATGATGCTGTAGAATACCATTGTTCATAAATAGCGATGTAGTTACTTCATGTGTGGATGGTTCACGTTTCTGAGCTGTTGGACCTGTCTGGCCATTACGCTTACGCATTGCATCCAGATACTGTTTCCATACAAATTATCATATTCTAAATACTCCTGCCCTTTCAAATCTAGTCAAAAACGTTGATCTATAATGTCCTTTTTCTGAATGAAAGCGATGCAGGAATGAACGCGAAGCAAGTCTCTGTTGATACTCCATTGTCTGCCGCTTGGGAAAGGAGTGGCCACTTGGATCTGAGCTCGTGCCATAGCCCATGTGATTCCCTGGGAAAGCTAATCTGAATTGCAATTGGATACCAGGCATCAGATGACATAGCAATAACGTCATCAGCGATTGGTCAACAAAGATTAGACTTCTAAACAGCAGATGCACTAAGCTACATTACATGAAGTGTGTAATGGCCACCATTTAGGTGCAACTTCGTGGTTTTCTTACCTAGGCTGTGATGCACGTAGGAAAACAAACCTTACTGCCAATCGCTTCAGTGGAATTAGCTGCTAACCGTTAAGGAAAATCTATTACCATTCGGTATCAATTAATACACAATACAAATACACAGTATATTCTGTTCCGCGGATACGCAGATGGGAACATACGGAGGGTTAAGGGAGGGGGTGGACCTATGATTCTCCCAACTCCGCATTTCTGTTGTAGAGGTAAAAACAAATGTGCTGATTGAAGAAGCAATGAACAGTCTTTCTTTAGGCTAGTTATGTATCCGGAGCGTCACCAAGTGAGAGTTCAGTTACACCGACTGCTACCACCGACTGCTAGAGACCCCCGTTCGATAGTGGAGAGCCCCCAAATGAAATTAATTCTTGCTCCCACAACAATTCAAATGCCAATGGTGTGAAAGGCTGTTATTGGGGCAAAAGGAGGATACTTTGATGAAAGCAAGGTTTGAAGGAAACAATTATTATTTCAATAAAAAAACATTATTTCTCACCTTGTCAGTGACTACACTATTCAAACTATTAAGGGAACACATACTCATCACAATATAACACCAAGTAAATTATACTTCAGGGATATAAATCTGTCTATTAGGAAGCATTAGCAATTGGGAATCAAAGTCACCTCTTTTGGTGCAAATTAAAGTGAAAACCAATGCACTGGAGAGGCAACAGCAAGATAACCCCCAAAAAGGGAATCGTTTTGCAGGTGGTGGCCACAGACATGCTCTCTCCTTATCCTTCCTGACTTATTTTCTCTATTTTTGTGTTTTGCTAGTGTCCTTGCAATTACAGGTAGCATGAGGTGGGACCAACAGCCCATTCAGGATGCACAGGAAGTCCAGCTCCTCCAGGATGGCACATCCATACGTGCCTTTGCAAGAAGGTTTGCTGTGTGTCCAAGTACAGTCTGAAGAGCATGGGGGAGACACCAGGAGACAGGCTGCTACATGAGGATGGCTGGACAGGGCCGTAGAAGGGCATCATCCCAGCTGCAGGACCGGTTTATGTTGCTTTGTGCAAGGTGGAACAGGAGGAGCACTACCTGAGCCCTACAAAATGACCTCCATTTGGCTACTGCTGTGCATGTTTCTGACCAAACTGTCAGTAACAGACTCCATGTTGATGGTACAAGGGCCCGACGTAGGGTGCATTCTAGGGATGTAACTGTACAGTGGGCCCACAGTTCGGTACGTACCATGATTTGTGAGTAGCAGTCATCATGTTAGAAGTGTTTCCAGTCGAGTAGCCATTCTTGCAGACTGTAGATTGTTTCTGGTCTTCTTATCCACATTATCGTATTGAATATGTGTTCATTTCTGGTGACTGGAGAAGTGGGTATTGTAATGGGAATTCCATCCATTAGAACTGTTTAGGAAATAGGCACATTTAGCAGTATATTTGCAAATAGAGAGATGAGTCAAAGTTTACAGAAAAAAACACATGGCATCTCTAAAGTAGCACTGAACAATCATCTGTGCTTATATAGTAAGGGGTGTGTGGTAAGATACTGCCCAGCTGTCCTATGTCAACAATACATGCTGCATTTGTTGGAGGGCAGGCTGTCGCCCCACTTTAAGTGTGGGCTCATAGAAGAACTGAGGCTTGGGTAAGGATTAAGGTGAGTTAAGGTAAAATAAAGCATCTCACAAATTAGCCCACCAAAATGAAATGCATCTCACCCTTCCATACAATTCAATTGAACCCCCAGAGTGAAGGTGGGTTGCATTTCCATCTATCATTCCTGACCCCAGAGCTCTAACAGACTCTCTAAATCTGCCCCTAGCGCCCGGGCTAAAACAGAAACAGCCTTGTTATATGCTGATACAGAATGTCAAATCTCTCAGATTAATTGTATATGAACATTAATCATAGGATATCTGGACTCCGGAATTCAATATGTTAATGTCTTACAACACTGATAGTAATCATACCCCTTAAACCAATAAGTTAATATATGAATGCTATTTTTCTACAATCAGTAAATTTACATATAATTACTGACAATGCTTTGGGAACTAGATAACAGATTGTAATGGAGTCTCAGTCCTTCTAATATGATGGATGCTTATGTATAGTGGAAAATGGTTGATGAAGAGAAGACCAGAATCTCATTTGCATTGTGATGATGATCTGTATAGACAGCACATGGTTCAATGATCTGGGAGTGTTTATAACCCTGTGAGTTTAACACCTCATGACTGATAGCTGTCCTTCATGACAACTGAACCCACAACAACCATGACCTTCATAACCATCTTCATGTGGACTCTTGTCCTCTTCTTCAAAGGTAAGGGTTATTAAATGCAATGTTGAAAAATTATTTGATCTACAGAAAGGAGTAATGTATGGGTTTTGTTACTGTGTTTTATTCCATTAATATGGGTGTCCTTGTTTTATTTTACAGAATCCAGAGGGCAGTACATAGTGACTCAGTCACCTGCAGTTCAATCTGTTATAACCGGAAATTCAGTTACTATGAACTGTAAAGTCAGCAGTAATGTGTACAACAACGATTATCTACACTGGTACCAACAGAAACCTGGAGGAGCTCCTAAACTCTTAATATACCGTGCTGACAGTCTTCAGTCTGGGATTCCATCTAGATTCAGTGGCAGTGGATCTGGGAGTGACTTCACTCTGACCATCAGTGGAGTCCAGGCTGAAGATGCAGGAGATTACTACTGTCAGAGTGTACATTGCCCTAGTAGCTGTGTGTTCACACAGTGATACAGAGCCATACAAAAACTTCCCTCATTCAGACTGTACATTGACTGAACTGTTACAGCTGGGACCTACTGCAGGTGTTGAGGGGGAAGAGACAGTTACATGGAACACTGGTCAGTAGAGGAAGTCAACTTTAAATAAGATTAGAAAATATATTACGATCCCATGTTCTCCATCATCATTGTACTGACCAATATAATGGGGCCTAAATAACCAATAAGGGCTCTCCAGATATGCCAGCAGCCATTCACCCGTCAGCTTCTACACATATCAGGTTCCACAATGTGCATCACATAGATGGACGACATGTCTGTCTATGTGAATGACACCTGCAGGTGGAATGAGGGCACTAATGTGCACAAAGCGCACCTTGGGGTCTATCTGTGCACGTATCTGGGGGGTAGAGAAAATTACATGGAACACTGGTCATAAAAGGTCAACTTTGAACAAGGTTAGAAAGCAACATACATATCACATATTCTGCATTATAATTATTATTATCATTATTTTCATTATTGTCTGTAACATTTACAAAATATTGTAATTTAGCTATAGCTTCTCTTCAGAGCTCCCTACATACATAGAAGATGGAATTCAAAACAGACTGTATTTTCTGTTACCAGAGGAAGTTGATAGTGATGGCCATACGAGGCTTCATTTCCATTCTTCTAGCTGCAAGATATTATGCTTGCAGCAGTAAATGAGAATTTATTTTTCAAATTAAAAACCATCATTGAAATATAAGGAAATATATTTAGCAAATTAGTCAGTGCAATTCATGTTTAATGTCTGTTCCAATATTTTTCATGTCTGTTCTTTTTTAAATGAATGTTAACTATATTGCCTTATACATTTCAGTGATAGCTTTTATTTTGCTAAACATATCTGAGTGCTGCCAGCATAATAACAATGCTAATGGAGCTTTGTTAGGCCCATTTTTAGCTGGGAATGATGCGGTGAAAACAGGGCCAGATTGGACATTTAGTCAATAAACCAGGGTTAACACCCACTACTCTTAGGTGCTGCAGGATCTTTAGTGACCACAGAGTCAGGATACCATTTTACTCTCTCATATGTCAGTTAACACCCTAGCAGGCCAATGTTTTTTCAGTGCTTTGGGTTTGGGGATTTGATCTTTGACCTTTCTGGTCCTTTCATTCTACTTTCAACTGCATCTCACCATCCAGGGAACAATCAGGACCGACTCTGTTTAGCTTCATATACAGTGGGGCAAAAAGTATTTAATCAGCCACCAATTGTGCAAGTTCTCCCACTTAAAACGATGAGAGAGGCCTGTAATTTTCACCATAGGCACACTTCGACTATGAGAGACAAAATTAGAAAAAAACTCAGCAACTCAGCATTCTTTCTCCTCCAAACACAATGAGTTGAGTTTTTACAAAAAAGCTCTATTTTGGTTTCATCTGATCATATGACATTCTCCCAATCCTCTTCTGGATAATCCAAAAGAGGTGTTGTCGGTATTGTAAATGTTGGGAGGGGATCTGGTCTTTGTTTATTTGTTCATGACACCCATCTGAATGGTATCAGCGCATCATTGGGTCCTCTGACCATATGTTAACCAGCTAAAACCATCAGTGCATCTGTTCTTTGTCTTGAAGGTTTTTGTCCCATCTCAGTTGGACAGGCTGGATACCATGCCCCTTTAGCTCCTTGAGGGAAGGAGAGGCAAGTTGCCTACTTGGGAAAACACTTCAGAAGGGGACATAAGACATCTGTACTGTATCCCAACACACCCCTTGGTTGGGTAAGTATAGAATGTAATTCCAACTGCCATCGGAGATGTCTCATTGTTAACCTTGTAACTATGATTAATCTTTCTTTGCAAGTAATAAAACAGCCTATTGTGCCAATAGAGTTTTCTGTCTGTATCTACTTCCTAAAGTGTTTTATTTTATGGAATTTCCATCACAGCAACAAGTATTGAAACACACACATTATCAGTAAATGAGTGTGAGGTTACAGAAGCATCAGCCCCTTAAATCAAATCCCCATATCTAAGTATTGATGTGATCCTCTAGCATTAAAATAATTGTCTCATTACAGACCATGAATACAACCTGATCCTGGATTGAAACATAAGACATAAGGCAGTACATACAATAATATGAAGGATATTACACATTTTATCGTTAATGAATTATTTAGTGTCATAATTACTTATAACATATAATACAATCACATGTTCTCCATCATTAATGTAGTCAGGACACTGACCTGTATAATGGGGCCTAAATGACCAATAAGGGCTCTCCAGATATGCCAGCAGTCATTCATCCGTTGGTTTCGACACTCATCAGGTTCCACAATGTGCATCACATAGATGGACGACACATGTCTGTCTGAGGGAATGACACCTGCAGGTAGAATGGGGGCACCAATGCACAAGACGGGCCAGGGGCTCAAGCACCATTTGGGGTCTATGTGCACGTGTCTGGGGGGGCAGAGTAAATTACATGGAACACTGGGTCAGTAAAGGTCAACTTTGAACAAGATTAGAAAGCAACATACGCATAACATATTCACCATCCTAATCATTATTGTCATTATTGTCATTTAACATTTATACAATATAGTAATTTAGCTATAGTTCCTATTCAGAGCATCTTACATACATGGAAGAGGGAGTTAAAAACAGTCAATATATATTTTCGGTAACAAGAGGAAGTTGTAAGCTTGGGATGACATGGTGAAAACATGTCCCTTCACATAATTGTTCCCACGTCTCCATGCATTGAGCTAGAGGTCCTTACAGGAGAAAGGAGAAGACAAAACATTGCATCTGATCACCTACTCTCCTGTTCCCTAATTTAAAGCCTTCTGCAATACAAAAAATAACACTCAACTAATAATGAAATGGTGGGACTGAATGTCAGAAAGAAATACCTGAGTTGTTTAAAATTATCATTTATAATTATAAGTTATTTCCTATTTTTTTCAAACAATCATACATACAGATTTTTTTTCAATGTTAACAAACAAAAATGTGTTCTTTAGTGTCATTAACTATGATTTTGAAGACTATATTGTTCATGGATAAATAAGGGTAATTTTGCCTACGGGGGCGAATTTGTATAACCATGGTCAAATGAATATATACAGTTATTTTTGTTTTTCGTATGGCAGATCTTTTGATATATCAGTAGTGTTTTACAAAGCGCTATTCCATGGAAATATCTAATGGCTGAAATACAAAAGACCATGATTTTCTATAAGAATGATAATCATGTAAGAATAACAAATAAATAGATAAACAGTAGTAGGGTTTTGCCGGTGAATTGCTAAGACCCCAATTAAAAATACAATAATAACAAAAATATAATAAATAAAAGTCCTACTCTCCTCTGCTCTCTGATCTCCCCATGTTCTGATGACTGGCTCCTGGTTGGTGCCAACTCCTGGTTGGTGCATGTTGGAGTCTCTGTTGTGTTGGGTGGTCCTCTCCATTCCTCCAACATTCCTAGTTGTTACATGTGAAAACTGAAGTGCTTTGTAACCTTATTGATGTTTCCCCTTCCCTCTTGTGATATTGTCAGCCACTCTGAAGTTCCAGATTAAATGTGTCCCCAAAGTCCCAAAGTCAAGTGTCCCTGTCCCTATGAGTTAGTCCAGATTGTTACCTCTCCTTCAGAGTTCAGCTCCTGGCTGATGTTAATGGCCCAGCCTTGGACTCTCTGTTGTATGTGGCACAGTCTGTCACACAACACTCCTTGGCTGTGGTAAATCTGGAACCATGTTTTCTGTGTGTCTGTAATTTTCATGTCCACGTTTGGACTTTCCTGTTCTTGTTTCAGTTAATCAGTTTATTCCTTTCACCTATGTTTTGCCTCCAGCTGTTTCTGTTCTCCTGGTTAGTCTGTGTATTTAGTTTGTCCATTTTCTCCCTGTCCTGGTTGGTCGTTGTTTGCTGTTTCATGTTCGCCGTTTTAAAGTTTATCTTTATTCCTAGTTTTGATATCGTTCTGTTTTTGTAGTGCACGACACTCTGTTTTGTTTTACCCTTTTGTATATTATGTTTTTCCCTGCACCCCTGCGCTTGCCTCCATCTCCTTGGACTCCATCTCCCTGTGACAAATCATCAGTGTCCAACATTCTTACTCTGAACCCAAGGCTCTCATAGGTCTGGGCTTGGTTTGTCCATGGAATGATCTTGACCACAGGTGTGAGGTACCCCTTCATTGGACAAGGTGTATCAGTGATTCAGGACTCCCACATTGTGAGAAACAAAGATGGAATCTTGCACAACACAAAGTTAGAATCCCAACTACAGCAGAGAGTTGTGTATTAGCTAACTCCAATATACTACAATCTTGTTTCAGTTGTTTCCTAACTGTAATATATTGACCTATTTTTGCTTTAGACTGTTCATGGTTGCCACGTATAGAAGAAGACCTAGGTCAGTATGCCCCGTTCTTAGAAGTGATTATGGCTACTGTGACGACCACGCCATCTACTGCCCATCCTCCCCCTGCAAGAGGCGGGGTTGGGCGTTCGACGTCACCGGCCTTCTGACACCATTGCCCATCTCATCAACTCATCGCACCTGTTGTCTCGTCCAGCGCACCTGATCATCATTCACAGTCATTCCCCTCAGTATATATGTTCCCTCTGCTCCCTTTGTCTTTGTGTGTTATTGTCTCGACGTGAAGAGCATTTATCAGCTCAGAATAAATTAACAGAAACCTAACGACTCCGCAGTCCGCTTCACCTTTCGCATACAGAAACGCTGATACTCATGTACATTAACCAACTGGTGTCTAGTGGGTTTCAAAAGAATTCCAACAGAAAGGAAGAGAATAGGTCTCATTTATGTAACAATGAAGGACTCTACCATGTAAATGTTTGTTTCTGCATATCAAAACTTAGGTGTGAGACTATGCCCTCACCTTCACCCAATCAGAAAGGGAAGGGGGCTGCGGTGGGCTTGGCTTAAATAGTGAGAGACAAATAGTTTATTACTCGTTTGGATCTGCTAGTGTGCTGTTCTTCCTGTTCCTCCTTCATCTGTAAACTGTAATAGGGATCTTATAGTTAATGGACCTGTTGATAGTCACTGTATATTTATTATGCACTGTTTTTCTTTTCTTTACAATAAGATTTTTCTGTCTGATTTGATCTTTAGGACTTTTCATCAATTCACCATTTTAAATTTATGTCCTTGTTTTCGATGAGACTGTTAAGTCACTCTTATTGCTGCAAATGCTCAATTTGAATATATCGCTGATTTCTATGGAGCCAAATTGAGCTCATATGTATTGATCGTAAGAAAAGAAAAATGTAACTGAAATATTTTTTGAAAATGAAAATAAAAACAAATATCTAATGCTACAAAATAATAAATTCACTGGTATGAAAACATTTTATACAAACATGATAAACATTTATTCTAACATCATGAAATGGATCATCAATCCACCTGTCCAGCAGGTGGTGCATTTCACCTAACTTAAAACGAATAGCAGAGCTGGTTTCTAGACCACCTTTAAGCGAGAACAAGTCAAGACCGAGACCAAAAGGTAGTGAGACCCGAGACAAGAACAGCAGGGATAGAGTCGAGTCTGAGTTTAGACCGACACAAGTCCAATTTGATGTATAAGTGTCAGATCATCACCATAATTTGACCACAAATTGTATAATATTTTTGTAATCAAATTATGTACAGTGGGGTGAACAAGTATTTGATACATTGCTGACTTCGCAGGTTTTCCTGCTGTGATGGAAATTTCATCGATAAACACTCTTAAAGGAGTAAGACAGAGACAAATTCTCACAATTAGCAGTTTATTTGCAAATAGAGAGACGCGTCAAACGCTTACCGAATAATCATTCGAGAAGTCTCTAAAGTAAATTACATGAACAGCTTGTATTTATTATAGTTAAAAGGGGTGTGACAAGATGCCACCCATCAATCTTAGGTCACACAGGTGGGAGGGTTATCCCCCCTATCTTATCCTTCCTGCCATAATCTTTACTGTTGTGTTTACCTAAAGTGCCAACTGCCCCTACCGTCCCCCACTAATCACATTCCTAAGGAACAAAGGACAGATACCCTTTATGGTTTAGCCAGTTGAGCAGATGGTCAGAGAACCTAATGATTCTCTGAAATAATACAGATGCATGTCACAACCAAAGACCAGAGTTACATACCAGGTAATAGATAAGCAAACATGTCTCCAATGTACATTAGTTAATAAATTGCCACAACACTACTTACAAAGCATGTAGAGGTCCATGGATAAACTTCAACTGTGAGGGACGGAATCAAATACAAAAATCCAGAAAATCACATTGTACGATTTTTAAATGATTAATTAGCAATTTATTGCATGACATAAGTATTTGATCACCTACCAGCTAGTAAGAATTCCGGCTCTCGTAGACCTGTCTAACTGCAACTGTTTGAATGTGTTACCTGTATAAAAAACACCTGTCCACACACTCAATTGAACTAACCTCTCCACAATGGCCAAGACCATAGAGCTGTGGAAGGACATCAGGGATAAAATTGTAGACCTGCACAAGGCTGGGCTACAGGACAATATGTAAGCCGTTTGGTGAAAAGTCAACAACTGTTGGCGCAATTATTAGAAAATGGAAGAAGTTCATGATGACGGTCAATAACCCTCAGTCTGGGGCTCCATGCAAAAACTCACCTCGCGGGGCATCAATGATCATGAGGAAGGTAAGGGATCAGCCCAGAACTACACGGCAGGACCTGGTCAATGACCTGAAGAGAGCTGGGACCACAGTCTCAAAAAAAAACATTAGTAACACATTACGCCGTCAATGATTAAAATCCTGCAGCGCATGAAATGTCCCCCTGCTCAAGCCAGTGCATGTCCAGGCCTGTCTGAAGTTTGCCAATTACCATCTGGATGATCCAGAAGAGGAATGGGAAAAGGCTAAGTGGTCTGATGAGAAAAAAATAGAGCTTTTTGGTCTTAACTCCACTCACCATTTTTTGAGGAAGAAGAAGGATGAGTACAACCCCAAGAACACCATCACACCCATGAAGCATGGAGGAAGAAACATAATTCTTTGGGGATGCTTTTCTGCAAAGGAGACAGGATGACTGCACCGTACTGAGGGGAGGATGGTTGGGGCCATGTCTCACGAGATCTTGGCCAACAACCTCCTTCCCTCAGTAAGAGCATTGAAGATGGGTCATGGCTGGGTCCTCCAGCATGACAACGACCCAAAACACACACCCAGGGAAACAAAGGAGTGGCTCCATAAGAAGCATCTTAAGGTCCTGGAGTGACCTAGCCAGTCTCTAAACCCGAACCCAATAGAAAATCTTTGGAGGGAGCTGAAAGTCCGTATTGCCCAGCGAAAGCCCCGAAACCTGAAGGATCTGGAGAAGGTCTGTCTTGAGGAGTGGGTCAAATCCCTGCTGCAGTGTGTGCAAACCTGGTAAAGAACTCCAGGAAACATATGATTTCTGTAATTGCAAACAAAGGTTTCTGTACCAAATATTAAGTTCTGCTTTTCTGATGTATCAGATACTTATGTCATGCAATAAAATGCAAAATAATTATTTAAAAATCATACAATGTGATTCTCTGGATTTTAGATTCTGTCTCTCACAGTTGAAGTGTACCTATGATAAAAATTACAGACCTCTACATGCTTTGTAAGTAGGAAAACCTGCAAAATCCGCAGTGTATCAAATACTTGTTCTCTCCACTGTACGCTTAGTGAATTATGGGTGATGTTAGGGTCAAAATGACCCAGTGTTGGAGATTAGTTGAAAACCTTGCTGAGTGTAGATATACAGTTGAAACTGTCTCATTTCACTAAATAAAGTTTAATGGGAAGAAGACAAGAATCTTATTTGCATAGTGATGACGTCTGTATAGACTGCACATGGTTCAATGATCTGGGAGTGTTTATAACCCTGTGAGTTTAACACTTCATGACTGAGATCTGAACCCACAACAACCATGTCTATTATAACCATCTTCATCTGGACACTTGTCATCTGCTTCAAGGGTTTGTTATATTTTGTGTTATAATTCAACCTAAACAAAGGAAACATTTTCAGGACAATTTATATCTGTAGTTTTGTTTTAATATCGGTTTATATATTTTATTTTACAGAATCCAGAGGTCAGGTCACTGTGGCTCAGACTCCTGTAGTAGAAGCTGTTCTCCCAGGACAGACAGTCTCTCTGAAATGTAAAACCAGCAGTAATGTGTATCAGGCAGGGACCTCTGCTCCCCGTATGGCCTGGTATCAACAGAAACCTGGAGGAGCTCCTAAACTCCTAATTTACTATGCTAACAGACTTCCGTCTGGGATTCCATCTAGATTCAGTGGCAGTGGAGATTATAGTGACTTCACTCTGACCATCAGTGCAGTCCAGACTGAAGATGCAGGAGATTACTATTGTCAGAGTTTACACTATCCCAACAGTGTATATGTGTTCACACAGTGATACAGAGCCGTACAAAAACCTCCCTCAGTCAGTCTGTACAGTGACTGAACTGCTACAGCTGGGACCTAATGCAGGTGTTGAGAGGGAAGAGACAGTGACATGGAACACTGGTCAGAAGAGTTAGACTTTGAATAATGTTAGAAAACATTCCTAGAGGTGTTTGTTGGACGCAAGCCAAATATCCAGGAGAAATGCTTATAATAAAGTTTTAATGGAGAAACAAAAATGGTCCTTCTTAGGATGATATGGGTGCAGGTAAGTAACAAAACAGTTCCTCGCAGAATAACAAAATGGTCCACATACAGTCCTTGTATTGTCCCATGGTTCCATGTCCCATATTTTACTTTAAACACAATACACTATTTAAAATGTACTGCAGTTTAATGATGCTAGGATTTACCACAAGTGTTAAACAATGGAACATCAGATCTTAATGACATCAAAAGGTGTGTGGAAACTTCACACACTTACTAGAATAACTTAGTGGCATATTTGGTGTCTCCACCATGGACTCAGGTCATGGAGTCCACTCCCTCACATCTGGGCCAGTCCAGGGTAGTGAAACTGTTCAACTGTTGGACTTGTAGCTGTGGGAGTGAAACAGAGATTTACATAGACAGCGTTGAGTGGTTCTGCTGGTCCCAGAAGAGCAGCGTTGTCACCAGATGTTTACGCTGTAATACAAGAAATAAATAAAAAAAGCTGAATGCAGATATGATTACCATACACACACCACACTTTCAAAAGACCAACAGATTGACTAAATGTTATTATTCTATATATTTAAGTTTATTCATTCATGTATTGTATTCAAAGATGAATACAATGAATTGATTTCAACACATAGTCTAACCTCTGCTGTTAATACATGAACATTTTAGTAGCTTCTGTTAGTATGAACCACTTATTGATATCTAGTTTCAGATAAGGACATGAATAATTTGCTGAAGACATTACAATTATCAAATAAACCACATCAATCTGGTTTTATATTTATTTCATTGTCATTTAATATTAGTGACAAAGTCTATTTGAATGAATTTAGCATTTTCTTCTTTTCCCTTATCCTAGATTTACATGGGCCTCAGAAAACCTTGCAGTCTGTAACTAAGCAAAACAGATGTGGAGGGAGAAAGGAAATTGTTTATTCTGTGCTTACATTTCTGCCTCTAAATAATAATGACAAGAAATCTCATCTAAATTCTCAAAGAAAAGTTTCATTTGTCAAACAAACAGGATACACAAGGTAAGGACCATTTCACTAAATGCTTACTTGGTGTTTTTTATGACTACAGTAATAGATAAAGATGGTACTGTCAGTAAAGATAAGGATGCATACATAAAGTGCAAGTACTGTATTTGCAAACATCATGTCTTTAATAAAAAACACTTCTATGCGTGGCGGAATTAAATGCCAATCCTGAATTGAAATATCTTGGAAGAAAAGGAGCCTTGGTACAGATCAGACATTAATTACACATATTATGGCCTTTATAATAAGGGTTGTATATAGGACCAAATGGAAATCTTTCAAGACAGACAAACAACCCTTATAGGTTTTATACGACACATAGAACTTAAAAGGTTTTAGGTTTCCAACTGTGATATTTGAGGAGGGGCTTTGTTCCGTAGTGTACCGAAGCAGTGTAAAAGAGGGGTAGGAACTCCAGATGTCCTGCTGTCTCAGGATGTCTGCAGACTGCAGCCAGTTCCAACAGGCACTGTAGAGCAGAGTTTCCTATGTTAGGCAACCTGGAAGAAATATTTATTTGTGAGTCATGATACCACAATACCACTCAATACCACATTATTTTAATACAAAAGTTGAGCGTACAGATAAATGTGTGTGGTGTTTTTTACCCAAGGAGCTTGGTGTTGACTTTGTCATTGCCTGTGCATCTTTGCTTGTTTATCTTGGTTGCCCTTCTGTTGAAGAGGATGTAGAGAGGAGCCAGGGGGGCCCAGATCTGACATAAGGCCTAAAGAAAAGATAAAAGAGACAGAGATCGTGTGAGTAGTAGCACAACCTCACTATATCTCACAGTGTTGCCAGTAGTTATTTTTCTACATGGGATCCTTGATATTGTTCTTGTCTACAGCATTCACCTTTCCAGGGAGACAGAGGCGGCTCTTGGGTCGACTCTACGGAGAGAGACAGAGACACTGTGGTAACAGAGTTCCTTTGTTAAATTGGAGGAAAACAGCACCAACAACTGTCAACTGATTACAGACCTGCAGTTGGAAAAATGAGGCACCACTGTCTTCTCTTGTGGAAGAATTGCTCTCACCTCTTTGACTGGCAAGATCATGAGATGGCTGTAATGACACATGTATTAACAAATCCTTATCATTAACTTCCTCATTTAAATATTTTCAGGTAATGACTTGAAAGACAGGCACCACTGTCTTTCAAGTTCTCTCCTTTGTGGTCCAGGGGCTTGGGAAAACAGCATCGGGGGGCGGAAGGGGAGAAGTGTACTTGGGGGGAAAAGGCAGGGAAGACCAGGAGGAGTGGTAGAAGATGAGTGGATGGAGTCAGATGATGAGAAAGGGGGATCAGAGGAAGAGTGGGTGTGGTTAGAAGATGTCTGGGTGGTCAGTCAGGGTGGAAGAGTGGGTGTGGTCAGAAAATGTCTGGGTGGAGTCAGTCAGGGAGGAAGAGTGGGTGTGGTCAGAAGATGTCTGGGTGGAGTCAGTCAGGGAAACACAAGACTCTCTCACAGGTTTAGAGGGCTGTGATCCTTCCTCTGAAGACAGGTTGAGGAGGAGATGATGCTGGAAGACAGGTTGGAGGGTGATTTGGCAGGGGATCCAGAGTATAAGAAGGGTGGAGTTCCACCAGATAACAGGGCAAGTGGTGTCCAGGATATCTCCAAACAAGAAGGAAGGAAAAATAAATCACATTGGATTAGATTCCTGTCTTTCTTCTGGCCTCCCAAAACGGTTGCAGACACCACACTTGTATCTGATGGCAGCACAGGTGGAATTGTTAAACAAACGTCCTTCTGGTTCAGCCGGCCCGCAATAATAAGAACTGATCATTGTTACCCTCCCAAGATACGTACCCGGATCACCTATGTGAAAGGTTGTGTCTTAAACTACTACACCACCAAGCAATACATCTGTAATGTGTCGTAAAGCCTCTTGACATTAAATAATTCTGTCATGCATTAACATCATGTCAAATCTGAATATTTCTTTAGACACCATTAGCCATCATTGAAATATATAAAGTAATATAGTTAACAATCTAGTCTGTACATTTTATGTTTAATGTCCGTTTCAATGTTATTTTTGTCTGTTCTTTTTCACAGATTAAATTGTTAACTATATTGCTTTTTACATTTCAATGATGGCTTTAATTTTGATAAAGAAAATCTGAGTGCTGCCACATTGTAAAGAAATCAACATTTTCCAGAAAAAAACGCTTGTTTTTACAGTGGTTTTCTCTTTTTTCAATTTCATACAATACTCCGTAAAATTACGGACATTATCTATATATTAACAATCCAACTTTTATTTTATGTACTGTGCCAATAATAACAGATTATATGTAATCCTCTTTTTTTGAAGAATAATTACTATATAACTTATACAGTATTTTTCTTTTTTCTGAAGTTACTGATACATGCATTCATTCCACACAGACTGATATATTTAAAATGTTTATTTTATTTATTTGGGATTAAAACTAACAACTAATGAAAATCCCAAATTCAGTATCTCAGAAATTTAGAATATTACTTAAGACTAATACAAAAACGTATTTTTAGAAATGTTGGCCAACTGAAAAGTATGAACATGAAAAGTATGAGCATATACAGCACTCAATACTTAGTTGGGACTCCTTTTGCCTGAATTACAGCAGCAATGCGGCGTGGCATGGAGTCGATCAGTCTGTGGCACTGCTCAGGTGTTATGAGAAACCAGATTTCTCTGATAGTGGCCTTCCGCTCTTTTGCATTGTTGGGTCTGGCGTATCGCATCTTCCTCTTTACAATACCCCATAGATTTTCTATTGGGTTAAGGTCAGGCGAGTTTGCTGGCCAATTAAGAACAGGCATACCATGGTCCTTAAACCAGGTACTGATAGCTTTGGCAAGGTGTGCCAGTGCCAAGTCCTGTTGGAAAATGAAATCTGCATTTCCATAAAGTTGGTCAGCAGCAGGAAGCATTAATCTTCCTGGTAGATGGCTGCGTTGACCTTGGACCTCAGAAAACACAATGGACCAACACCAGCAGATGACATGGCACCCCAAACCATCAGTGACTATGAAAACTTTACACTGGACTTCAAGCAATGTGGATTCTGTGCCTCTCCTTTCTTCCTCCAGACTCTGGGAACTTGATTCCCAAAGGAAATGCTAAATTTACTTTCATAAGAGAACATAACTTTGGACCACACAGCATCAGTTTGTCTTTATCCCTGGCGAGACGCTTCTGATGCTGTGTCTGGTTCAAGAGACCAGACTTAAATGAAGAATATATACATTAATGGATACTAATTCTAATTACAGAGACATGCTCATCAGGGCAAGGTGAAGGAAAATCGACCAGAGCCATTGGAGTAACATTGGGCATAGCAAGCACAACAATTTGGAATGTCCTGAAAAATAAAGAATCTACTGGTGTAACTGAGCAACAGACGTCGAACAGGTCGGCCAAGGAAAACATCAGTAGTTGATGACAGAAATATCATGAGAGCTTTGAAGAAAACCCCCGAAACATCAGTAAGTGACATCCCCAACAACCTCCACAGTGCAGGGGTGAAGGTATCACAATCCACTGTTCGAAGTAGACTCAGAGAGCAGAAACATAGAGGCCACGCCACAAGATGCAAACAACTCATCAGCAGTAAGAATCGGAAGGCCAGATTGAATTTTGCAAAGAAGTACAGAGATGAGCAGCAAAAGTTCTGGAACACAATCTTATGGACTAATGAGACCAAGATTAAAGTCTATCAAAATGTGGAGAAAGAAAGGAACTGCTTATGATCCGAAGCATACAAGCTCCTCTGTGAAGCATGGTGGAGGTTATGTAATGGCTTGGGTATGCATGGCTGCTTCTGGAACAGGCTTATTAATATTATTGATTATGTAACTGATGATGGTAGCAGCAGAATTAATTCAGAAGTGTACAGAAACATTTTGTCGGCCAATTTACGATGAAATGCATTGAAACTAATCAGGAGGAAGTTTATTATGCAGCAGGACAATGACCCAAAGCACAGTGCCAAACAAAAGAAAGGACTTCATCAGTGGAAAAAAGTGGAAGGTTTTAGACTGGCCAAGTCAATCACCTGACCTTAACCCATTAGAGCATGCATTT